>RJWM01006559.1:0-83601 GCA_004363535.1 Dasyprocta punctata
AAATCCAAACTTCCCTCTGCAAATAAATAAACCACTTAGTAGCAATGCCTGATAGTTCTGGCTCCACCTGGTGTGCTAGAGAGAGCTGTTTAACTACCATTCATTTCCAAGTCCTCCCTCAGAAAACATCCAGCCCACATGCATATTAATCCCTTTATTCTTCTGCATCTCTCTGTCTTGATTTAATTCTGGGAAACTGGGATCCACATAAGGCCAAAGAAGGGGAAAGTAAGGAGTTTGAGAGAAAAGAGAAAACTGGGTGGGGAAATGATACCCATAAAATAGCCTTCTGAGAGTGCATCAGGAAAAATGCTAGCATGGAGTGTGCTTTGTTACTGTGTGGGCCAACAAACCAGCTCATCTTCTGCCTTCATTAGAAAAACAGATGGCAGTAGGGTGGGGAGGCAGGAGCGAGGGGAGTGAATCATTCACTGGGCAGGGGGTAGAAAGTGGGGAGAGGAGGCCAGGGAAGGAGGGAGATAAACAGACATAGGACTTGGGGATCTGGGAAGAGATCAAAGGGATCCTGAGAATTCCCTTCTGCTGCTTTGCAAGCTGGAGGGTGGATGACAGGGCTTGGAGCTGGCTTCCGTGTTTCCCAGAAGGTTGCGATACAGAGCTCTCCCTACTTATTCTCCCCTCCTCCCTGCAGCCCAGCCTGTCCTCTGGATCTCATATTCAGAGTATCCCAGGCTGCTACATTCCCTTTGTCTATGTGATCAGGAACAAAGCCTCCTTTCCTCCACTGTTTCTCCACGGCCATCTTGCACAGCTGAACCTTGGCCTCCTGACAGCTTCTAGTTTTCCCACTCCAGTGATTCTCCACGAGTAGTACGTGGACCAGCACCTTCAGCATTTCTTGGGAACTTTTCAGAAATGCACATTCCCAGGTCACTCCCAGACCTGCTGGGTCAAAAACTCTGGGTCTTGGGTCCAGCAGTCAGTATTTTAGTAAGTGAACCTTCTGGGGTTGCTAAAGTTTGAGAACCACCACCCTATCTACTGTGGGAGCAGACAAGAAGGTTCCTGGCCCATGCATCCCTATTTTGAAGGTTTGTTTAGGATTAATTCTAACTTTCTACACATTCTGATTATTCTACAGTATTATTCCCAGATTTTCAGAGGGCAGGACTTGAAAACATAGTTATTGGCTTCTGTTCGCTGAGCAAAGGCCAGAAAGAAAAAAGTACCCTTAGAGAGGAGGAGATAGAAGCAAAGAAAAAGGAGAACCAGTTCCCATAGGAAAGGGAGAGGAATTGGATGGGGAGGCGAACTAGTGCTGAAGAAGTAAGCAGCAAGAAACACAGCGGGGAGGGTGGGGTGAGAATGAGGAGGGAAGGGGAAGAGCTGCTGAAGTTGGCGTGTTCTAGGGGCAACTTGGCTAATGCTTCATTCTTTACTGGAAAAAGTCAGCTAAACATATTAGGGAGAACTGAAGAATGTCAAAGACAGACAGAGGCAAAACAGATCCAGAGGCAAGATAAAGCAGAAATGATGGCCCGGTAGGTAAGAGGAAGTTTGAAAAAGTGTAGCACAGAACTCTGAACTTCAATTAGACACTTTGCAACCCAGCATCTAGCAGAGATTCCTTGTTTGCTTTCCAACAGTGCATGCAATTCCACGCTGCCCCCTGCAGCCACTCAGCCTGCTAAGAATGGGGGCCTCCTTCATTATTTCCCCCCAAAAGCCCAACACAGTTACACAAGCACCTCACCATCCCTAGCCCACGTTGTGCATCATGTGTTTTCTGGCCCTTGTCTATGTCATCTCTCCCGTCCCACACACAGTGCTGGTGCCATCAATGCCTCATTCTTCTGTGCTTCTCACATTCTTTAGGACACACCTTTAGGGTTTCCTCTAAAAAAAAAAATCTTCTCAGCATAACCACCTTTTACTTTTTCTTCTTTGCACTTGAGATGGAACCCAGTGTTTCTACCACTGAGCTCCATCCTCAGTTCTTTTTCATTTTTTTAATTTTGAGACAAGGTCTTTTTAAGGTGCCCAAGCAGGACTCAAACTTGTGATCCCCTTGGGTCTGCCTCTCTCGGTGCTAGAACTACAGGTGTGTTTCATCTGCCTCTTACCACACGGGTTCCCCTTGTTTTGGTGTGCACCTGTGCAACCCCAATTCGTTCATACAATAAATTCTGTTTTTTTAGTTGCTTCTTCTCTTTGACCTTCCGGAACTTGAACATTCCTGGTGCTTTCTCTTTCCTTCCTGTTTCAAATTAGATAACAAATGGCAACTTTGTTAGTGGGAAGGTTTTGAGGTCAAACAAATCTAGATTCAAATCCTGGGTCAGCTGAATGGTGTGAGCATTGGTGTCTGGGTAGTGGGAGCCTCATTGTATTGGAAGTGGGACAGCAAAGTCCTTTCAAAGAGTTGTCATGAAGAATTGATGCAATAATATATAGAAATCATCGAGCATCATGCCTGGCCTATAATGAATTCTTGCAAAGTGGTATCATTTGTGATGGGCCGCTAGCCCCCCTGTGAATGTTTTCTGAAGGAGTAAAAGAAGATGCATGGGGACACTGCTGCTAGGGACCTCAGTACATTCAGGCATGAACGCTGAGAGTGGGAAAAGGGGATGGGGGAGGGAATGGAAGGAAAGGGATACAGGCCATTCACATGAAAGCCTGTTTAGGATCCACAATTCATGAAGCACTTGAAGACAATTAGCTCTCATGTCCAATCAGTCACCAGATCGTGATATGAACAGTTCTACTTACTGCTAATTTTGCTGTCCCAGCTGAGGCCTTGACATTTCTCACCTGGGCTATTGCAGTAATTTCCTAATAGTTCTCCTAACAACCCCCCAGCCTGTGCCCAACAGTTACCTTCACTGTCTAACATTGCCTTCATTCTCTCCGTTAAGACTTTCCTCCCTCCCTCCTTCTTTCCCTCCCACTCTCTTCCATAAAAGTTATCTCTGGAGCTCCCCACTGTTTTCACATTTCAGTCAATGGTAAATTTGTAGGTGGTAACTGAGCCTTTGTCGTTTGTCTCTGTATCTCTTACAATCCCTGTGTACACTCTACTCCAGATGGGGAAAGCCTTTCACCACACAGTATTCTGAAAAGTAGGTAGCTTTGCAGTCTGAGCCCACTTGGCCTGGGATTGGATATTGGTCTCACTTGCTGGATGGTAGTAGATATATTTCTTTGCCTTCTTGTATCTCATTACCCTTAAGAGAGTTTTAACTGTAGAAATGTCTAAGGTTATTGCAAAGATGAAAAAGATGTCACAGGCAGTGAACTCAGCCTAATGTTTTGTATGTAACAGCACATAATAAAGATTAGCTACTTTTATTATCAATCGTAGACATACTGGTATTGTCCCATGTTATTCCATGTCCTGTATCTTTGTACATATTGTGTCATGATCCTGATCTACTTCGTGTTTCTCTGAGTTGGTGATTCTCAAATAAGGATGATTTGCATTCCCTACCTGACCAGGAGATATTTGGCAGTAGCTGAAGTTACATCTAGTTGTTAGGGTGGGCAAGTGAAGGGAGTTCCTAGGGTATAGTGAGGAGCAGCCAGGGCTGCTGCTAAACATTCAGCCATGTACAACAATAACTCTGCCCCAAATGTCAATAGCACTACTGTTGAGAGACCTCATGCTAGACTAACCGTTAGTGATACTTCCACATATTTCCTTAAAGCTTCTTCTACTTGGAATTTCTATTGTATTAACACCTCACCCACAAGCCACTTTCAAACTCTAATCCCAGATGAGCTAAATAATTGCACTGTGGTCACTACCTTTCACCACTTTATGATTCTCTGTGTCTACCTCACACAGTCTGACCAGCTACCAGTTGAACACATTGTCTTTTCCATTGTGGTATCTTAGCTATTCAACACAATGTCTGAAATTGCTAAAGTTCACAAAGCATTTGCTGATTAAAATTAATATTTGATTTGTACATTGGTTCAAAATCAGCATACAAATATTATATGAGTACTATGTAGAAGAATAATTCTTGTTCTGTCAAAAGCTTGTCCAATAAAATATACTTTTTCCAGGATAATCAGAGAAAAACAGAGTGAGGGAAGGAGGGGAAGGAAGGGAGAAAAGGATGGAGGTAGGGGGAGAGGGAGAGAGAAGAGATATAATAGAAAATGGTTTGTCTTATTGTGGGGTAATAAGGCAAGTATTCATTCTGTCTATGCATACTGCTATATCATAAAATGTAAGTGTTTTTGATATAGTTATTCTTGGGCTGGGAGTTTGGCTCAGTGGCTTAAGTGCCTGTCTGGCAGGTGCGAGGTTGTGAGTTTGATCCCCAGTGCCACAAAAAACACACACAAAAAAAACAAATGAAATACATAGTTATTCTCTCCCTCTCTCCTTCCTTCCTTCTTTCCTTTCTTTCTTTCTTTCTTTTTCATCTTCCCTTTGTTCTTTCCTTTATTTTTTTCATAAAACCATACTTGTTAAGTCTGCTAAAGTGCACAATCCCAGGTCCCGTTTAAAGAACATCTCGTTCTCAGGAGAGTGCACCCATAGATAAACACTATACATGCAGTGTCCTTTTGCACAGTGCTGATTTATTCCTTCTGTATGGGATGAGTAAATTTGACTTATTCCTTGGTTGTGCTTCTCCTGTAAGCATGTATTCTTGAAAGTTCATCCTGTTCTTCCTAGCAAGTACCATGTGGGAACACAGTTTCTGATATTATGTCTTGAAACTTTTCCTGGTTCCTGTAGATCTGTACCTTTTCTTTGTGAGAGTTGTGGAGGAGAATGGTAGAGTGATGTCAGAAGAATTAGATTCCAGTTCTCACTTTATGCTTGTTAGCTATGTGCAATGCCTGCCTAGCTTTCTCTCAGAATTCCTATGAGAATCACAAGTGAAATAACCTATGCGAAGGTGTTTTAAAAATTGCCACATAATATAATATATTTGTAGTAATACAGTCTAAGGAGTTATATGCATAACTGTATGATGATAGAGTCGTATTGAAACAATATACTAAGAAACAAGGGCTAGTTCACTTTATGCCCACTTTATACCTTTGCAACTACTTATTAAACAGTATAGGTGATTGACTGTCAAATATTGAATCAGTCCTCTGTGAAGTGGTCCATCAGAAGTAATATGGGGACAAAGGAGAAGGAGAAGAAGAAAATAGATATGTATTTCTCTATGTATACAAAGAGAGGGCAAGAAACCAAACTGGCCTCCACAGATGTGTGATTAAGAGTTGCTTAATAAGACCCTTTGGATAATGTTATTTATCACTTTGATGTTTTTGAAGGAAGTAAGAGGTATCAAAGGAATGGAAGGAAAACTTAATAATATATACCATGTTAAAAGTAAAAGGGATTGAACAACAAAATCTACACATCTATGAATTTGACATTTTCTACTAGAAAAATCTCTAGTATAAATACCTCTAAGTCCAAATTCTGTATTTATAAAGAGCATGCTCATGTTTTGGAAAGAATTACTGGCTAAAGAGAAAAGGAAAAGTCATGTCTTACATTTGGCACGTCTGTCATTCTAGTCAAGTGACGGACCTCTGGGCCATTGTTGCACACAGTTGTGCTGCTGAGGGAATCTTCTCTAGGAACGCCTGGGACTGCCAGGCGCACATTGTCTCTAATGTTTCCCTCTGGTAGTATAAGATGTGATGAAAAATATGGAGAATGTTTAAAATTGTCTTTAAAAATTGTTACAGTGAAAGACACTTTGCCATTAATTCTCCACAAAATACACTCATACCCACACCCACACACACACACACACACACACTCTTCTGACGTGCTTGTCTCATAATTCTTCCTACTTTCTGAAGCATTTCTGGAAATCTTGTTTTATGAGTGTCTTTAGTTGTACAGTCATGGCCTTGATTTTTCTGAATCAATTCACAACATTTATGTTTCGTGGTCATTTTGACTTTAAGGAAGAGCCAGAGTCATAGGGGTCCAGAACTGGTAATAAAGTGGATGAGGACATGCTGTAATGATTTTACCAGCCTGCCTTTCTCTTTGATGACACTCAGCTGAAGCATTCACAATATTTTTGATCATACTTTATAAAGACCTGAAAGAAAGAGGACTTTAAGCATTGCTTCCAAAAGTGGCAAGAATCATGGGATAAGGATATCCAAAATTGGAGGGAGTAATTTGAGGAGATTAATACCAATGATTAATACCAATGTCTCATTTACTATCATAGTTTTTCAAAATAAACATCATATATTTTTATCATACCTCATAGATTCAGCTTGTAGCTTTTTTAAAAGCATACTTAAGAATTACTTGCGAGAGCTTATTTTATTTTTTAATCAGATTTTATTGGTACATTATAGATTCACATAATATCTCGTATTCATCATAAAGAATTTGTACCTGCACATGATATAACTTGATTTTTCCCCATTTCCCTACCTGCCTTGAATGCTCCCTCCCCTCTCCATTAAAAAAAACCTTTGTTTCCATGTTTTCCTTCTTTTACTTTTTTTTTTTTTTTTACTTTTCCCTTCTTTCTTTTCCCCCTCCCATCTTGATTCCATTGGACCCAGCCACAGCCTTCCTGGGTATCTTCTCAAAAGAATTAGAAGTAGCATACCACAGCAATATATGTATACCTATATTTATAGTGGGAGAGTGTATATTAAAATGAGGATTACTTTATTCTGTCTCTTCTTTCTGAGCCTAGTGTAGAGTCCAGTAATTGTTTTTAGCAAACAGTCCAGGTGCTTTGGTTCTCACCTGTAATATGAGAAACATAGGGAGGCAATCAATTAATACATGGGTAGATAATTCTATGCAGCAGTGCCAAGCTCACATCTTGGAAGAAAAATATCTCTCTTCCAAAGTTATTGAGTAATGGGAGAAATCACTTGATACATAATAAAGTTTAGAAAAATAAAAGATAAAGGGAAATAAATTTAAGGCTGAAATTATTGTAAGTCAAAAAAGTCCTACAACTAAAATTATTATAAGCCAGAAATGAGGTGATTGTTTTTAAATAATAGTTTAAATTTAAAAAAATTTTAGCTTCTCATGGATAAAAAGAAGCAAGGGTTTGTTCTTCATACAAGTTCCTTACAATAAATACGAGTGGGCTCCCCAGAAAAGCTGAGTATACCCTTGATTTATCCCTATTTTCAACATTGAACTAATTCTGTTTTGCCTTTAGTTCTTCATTCCACAGACATTAGAAAATACAGAAAATCACGAAGGTAACAAAACTGGTACCAAAAATAAAAAAGGATAATAGTGCTTGTGGGGAAAAATAAAAAAGAACTGGGGGTTTTAAGTCTAAAATGAGGACAGAGCCTAATGTAGTAAATATTTTCATGTATTGACGATTGCACTTAGAGAAAACTGACTATCACCACGCTCCATTGAGAGCAAGACAGAAAATAATAGACTTAAAATACTGAATGAACTATTTTAAGTAAATCTGTGGAAGAATACCCTGAAATTGTTAAGCTTTATACAAGGTTTTAAAAGGAAGTGGTTAAAAGGCGTATTAGTCCTTGGAGAGTATTAAAAGGATGTACTTTCCCATCTCTATGTCATGGTTAAATATTTTCTCCTGTTTCAAACCTCAAAATTGATTTGGCATTCTCTTTTCCTGTAAATCTAGCACTCTGTGAACTTAAATGTAAATATATTTGTGTTTTCTTAAAGTAGCCAGTGGAGATATTTTTATCTGTCATTACCAGACAAGTACTATTTCCATTGGAATTTATATAGAAGGGAATTGGAGGTGAAAAGCTGGGGCCTTAGAGACAAATCTAAATTCACCAGAGTGGCTGCCTTACTGAAACATAGGTGAGAAATTGTATGTTTTTACACATTTAGTAGCTGATACCAACAATGCTCCCATCACTAATTTATTCCATCTGCTGTACCATTCCTTGGATTCTTTCTTCTTTGTTGTCTTGGACTTCTCTCTGCCTCCCTTATATTATTTATATTCCAGATGGTGGCCCTGTTAGCTGTGTCTGGGAAATGTGCTTCTAGATCACTCATGAGCCCTGCCTGAGATTCCTGCTGTAACTCCATGGGAGGCAGGGTCCAATATACAATTCATGAAGTAGAAAACAGTGGCGTGAAAACTGAGTTCTTACTGTACTACTTTTTTCTTGCCCAGAGAGTTTGAGCCAAGAAGAGGTACAGTTTGATTAGTAAGTCCCAATTTAAGAGATGTGCTTTATTCTGGGTTGCAGAATGCCTGCATGCAGCTCTAAAAATGCAACCCTCCAAAGAAGGGTATGGGGAGGGTGACAGATTATAGCCCGTCAGAGAAAATTCCTGAGGAATAATGACACTCACGGGTTTCTGTTTTGGGGACAAGATGTGCGTGCGTGCGTGTGTGTGTGTGTGTGTGTGTGTGTATGTGTGTTAGTTCCTGACCAGATATGTGAAGTTCCACAGCAGGGTGCCAAAACAGTCCTGGATTCGAGGCCTCTTTGCTCCAGTAGGTAGAATGAAGTGTGTGCATGGCTAGCAGACTGCAGTGCAGACGACCCACCTCTTTGAGGTTGCAGAAGTACTCAGAGCCACCTGTAGGAAAGCAAGAACTAAAAGAAACTGATGTGCCATTCTGCTGCTAAGTTCCCATACTTTAGACCAGTGGGTCTGAAACCTAAACACTGCATCAGATCCACTGGAGGGATTGGTAAGACTGACTGCTGGATCTTGGCTCTGTGCCTGCTTCTTTTAATTCTTGCCAACTTCTCTCAGGGTTAAGTACTTCAAGTCATAGGGGGACACACAGTTCTGCATTTCACCTGTAGAACTCTGAGACTCAGGAGTATTGAATGAAAGCAGTTGGAATCCAGGGCTGCAAAGAACCAGAGTAATGCAGGACAATGGTGTGGGCCCAAACCAGGGTAGCAGCCTCACCTGGAAACTTGTTAGTGGTGCAGAATCTCAGGCCCTACTCTAGACATCTGAATCAGGAAGCCCAGAAATAAGATCCAGCAGTCAGTCTTGCCAGGCCCTCAGAGGATCTGATGCAGTTTTTAGGTTTGAGACCCACTGGTCTAGAGAATGAGGACATGGCAGCAGGATAGTGTCAGCTTCGAGGAACTTGAAGAATGGACCAACACTAAAGGGCTTTCTCTGGTCCCAAATCTCTCTCCTTTCTGTTTCCCTCAGCTTCACAGGCTCAGCTCTTCTTTCTTCATTCTTTTATATTTGTAAGATTTATATCTATTTCTATGCTTTAGTAATGGGTTTTTCATCACAGGATAGTGCAGATTACTCTTAATAAATGCCAAGACTTGATAGCACTAAGACAGCTCAAAATGGAATCAGCAATGTGGCTAGAGAGAATTGCCACTGATCTTTCAGAAGGCACTCACACTTGAATATGTCTTTTTGAATTCCTTGTTAAAAAGAGAAAAAAGGAATTGTGTTCATGCTATAAGAAAACGAAATGCTCTATTCTGTTATCACTTGTGCCCTGTATGATAATGAACTTGTTTGATTTCTTGTTTCATTTTTATTTACACATTGCTATTTAAATAATAACCAACACTTAAACTTCTCTTTGCCACATTTTAGTTGTGTGCAAATCACATATAACAATCTTTTCCCTGCTTCTTCGCAGAGGGTAGATGTTCTAGGCGTATGCCTCTTTTAATTCTTGCCAACTTCCAAAGGTTCTATGGGTAAGAAGGAGTTGCAAAAATGATCATTAGGGTAGGGATAATAGTGGCCTAGAAGCGAGCCATTTGACTTCTGATAGGGATATTGTAGGTCCTCATCAATCTAAATATGTGTTAGACATGTGACAATCCAGAGAGAAATTGAAAATTAGCTTAAGTTGGAGCTGCCTTCCAGGCTCACTGGCTGCCAAGTTCCAATTCCCTTGAGATTCAGCTGTTGATTTCGCCACCAGTTTTGTGCAATATCTGCACCAGCCTGAAAATCCAGGCTTGTCTCTAGACTTGTCCAGAGTCCCATTTGGTTCAGGCCTCGATTTAGGAGTCTCCAGCTGGAGTCACTGAAAATTAAACTCCAAATGCTAATTAGGAATAGGTTTTCACTTTGAAAGCTAAAACCATTGTTGTTTTTTTTCCTTCCCTGCTTTTTAAAAAAGTAAAACATTAAAAGCACAACCATGCAAATTGTAAAACCTCATTTAGATTAACAACATTCGTGAGTGTTTATGCTTGTCTGAAACTGTCCTGTAGCCAGGCTGTGCCAGCCTGGTGGGCTTTCTATCAGGCTGCCTCTGCTTCTGTTGTCTTCTTGGTCTCTTGAGGGGAGACTTCTCACTCTGCTCATTCTCTTGAGACCATGGGTGATCACCATGCACCTGCTGTGCCCTGTGCTTTTTCTTAAATTTTAGTTCTTTCTCTTTTTCGCTGTTCTTCCTGTATACCACAGACTTGCAAATAATTTAAATACTACATGCAAAACTGGCATCTCAGAAAATCTACCTTTTTCCTCCAACCTTCTGTCATCCAGTTGCTTCTTAAGGACTATGCTGAAGTTATAAGAGTTAGCAGTAAGCAATGTTTTACCTATAAATAACGCTGCCACCTCCTCTTTTCAGAGGTGACTGCTCCATGAGCGTTCTATGCTCTTATAATTTGTTTTGAATGCATCTGAACACAGGTTAAATAAAATTGTTGAGATTATTCATAAATCCTGTAGGGCAATGAATATTTTGTGACTTACTATTATGGAAATTGGCACAACTCTTTTATTATAACATCATATAGACACGGTCTTTCAGAAAATTCATGTAATGTGAATTTCTAGTTCATTCTACCAACATAGATACTCCTCAAAGTTTTATTAAAGGAGCTATTTTATTAAATTCTTGGCTATTATAATGACTGAGTACTAGAAAGACATTCTATTAAGTTTCTAGCACCTAATCTGTTAAGCATATAAATCTTATATGTATACCTGTATGCATATATAATCATGTATATGTGCGTGTATCTGTTGTTTTGACTAATCCAAAGCAGCAACAAATAAAAACACACTGCTTCTAAATTGATTGCAAGTATCTAAAGACTGAGGCAAACAACATTTGTAGTGGGAAAAAAAATAGGACACTTCAAATCTTAACTAGTTAAATCTCATTGCTACTCTTTTAGATATATTTATTTGCAATGGTTTTTCAGCTTAATTTTAATGCTATAGAAGTAATACATGTACTGAGTATGAAAAGCCAATTTTCACTCTTAAGTTTACCACATTTAGAAACCAGCTGTGCCTGCCCTTCTACTCCCTGACCTCAGTCTCTCCCAGATGCTGTCCTCTCATGCCTTTTTTTGCTGCTTCTGTTTCACTTCTTTTATTGCTTCTAGAATTTATATAAAAGTGTATAATATTCCCACTGCTAATTCTGATTTTTTAAAATTTAGAATATTATCTACTGACTTCCTAATGTAAAGAAATGAACTTTAATTCTGACTTGTTATCTTTCACACACACACACACACACACACACACACACACCTGTACTCCTGCCTTTACAGGTACTGATATTTCTAAAGCCTCAGTTTTCTGGTTTTCTATAATATCCCAGGCATTTAAGTTTCTGCTTTCTTGAACCTGCTATATCATCTATCACTCATTCATCTATTTTCCCATTTTCTAATTGTATATTCTCTATCATTTGCTATCATCGCTCCTGTTCTCCTTTTGCTTGCAATTTTATATCTTTCTTATTTCTTTTCTATCATTTTATCGGGCCTTCTAGAGGCAGCAGATATAAAACAAGCTCAGTTATTCATGTGCTGCACCCGTACAAAGCCTGGGATGTAGTAGATGCTTAAGGATCAGTGAGCCATTACTACTTTACTTTTTCGACAGAGGCAATGCCTGTATAAGAGAAAAAGGAGATACCTGGTAGAGACACTGTCCCTCATTTTGTCATTTTTACGTTCTTGTTTCCTTATTTCTGTTGAAAAACAAGCAGAAATCTCCTCAAGTCGATTAACTCCTGAAAGAGTAAATTTTTGTTGATAAGCTCTATTCAAGGAATATCTACTTACTGCCCATGTTTAGTGCTAGACCTTAGTGATACGAAACTAAATAAGATACAACTCCTATTCCCAAGGAATCCCTGCTCCGCCTTGGAGTAGAGATAAGTTTAACGATCTGTGAAAGCAAAGAAAAGAAACTAACTAACGTTTGTAGAGGAAAGTGAAAGTGGGCAGGGTATCCAAATGTGGGAGCATTAGGACTCATGAGGGCCCTGAAAGACATAACAAGTTACTATCTGGAGACAAAGTTGAAAGCCCACCATGAGCAGAGGGAATAGTATGAGCCTGGGGCACCGGGGTCTGAAACACGCCCAATGTTAAGAGCACGAAAGGATGCAAACGTGCAGGCCAGGAATGAACCTAGAGCTTGGTTAGGAAAAGTCTTTAATTCCACCTTGCTGGCGATATAAACTGTTCTGAAAGTGTTGAGGAGCCCTACATATTAGCAGTGGAAGTATTGTAAGATCAGACCTGATCCATGGTTGGAGTTCAATCTCATGGGAAACTGGTTGGTGATAAACAGAATGGTTAGGAGACAGTGAACATATTTCAAGAGTACAGATAGACATAATCTAACTCTCTGGTACATGGATAGTTAATGCCATCTCCTATAAAGAAAAGGAATTGGGCTTATAAGAGAAGATAATGAGCTTGAATTTACACTGAATATTATTAGTATGGCACATAAAAATTTGGAGTTCAGGAGCGTATTCTCAATATGTGACATATAGTGAGAGACGAGGAATGTTTGGATGGCGATTGGATGGATGACTGCACTATAAGGCTGTGCAGGAATGGACAGAAGAGAAGGGATCAGGCTGGGGAATAGAAGGTAGTAGGAGGGAAACACCTGAAGTGGAGCTAATAAGGAGAGAGAGAAAAACTGATTCGAGAGGTAGGAGGAAATAAAGGAGAGGATGGTCTTAGGTAACCCACACAAAAAAGAGGGGCTCTGGGGCACAGAGATGGGAAGAATGTTAAATGCAGCAGAGCAGGCAATTAGACTGAGGACTGACAAGAAATAATTAGATTTACGATTTATGTACTCAGTGGTGTCAGTAAAGATGAAGCAATGGATTGAAAAATAAGATATAGGATGCATCAAGTAAAAACATGGGCTCAAAAAAGTGCTAACTTGAGTGAAAAAGAGTATCCCTAGAAAGATTTGTTATGGAGAGACTGGAACATTTTCATTGGTTGAAAGAATGGAGACCCAAGATAAAGAATCGATAGAAGGGATTACAAGTATTGTTGCCTCTGAGTCAAGTGGGTCGGGAGGAACAAATGGCCATGGGCTAAGTTTGTACGGTGGCGCACAGAGTTGAAGAACTCAAGAAACCATGTGCAGTGGTTTCTTCTTTCTGTTGGTGAACTTTTCCATTTGTGTTGATAGCAAGTGCTTCCTTCCACTTGCTCAAGACAAAATTTTGATGCCATCTTAGTTCCTGTCTTTCCTTAACTCTTCCCATTCAGTTCATTGGGGAATGCCATTAGTTCTACCTTTAAAATGTGTCCACAAACCAGTTCCATTTCAGTATCTCAAGGGCTGTAATCCTGAGCTGGGCATGGTGGCTCATGACTGTAATTGTAACACTCAGGAGGCTGAGGCAGGAGGTTCACTGTGAGTTTGAAACCAGCCTGAGCTGCAAAGAGAGCTCAAGACTAGCCTGAGCTGCACACTGAGACCCTGTCTCAAAAAGACAAAAAAAAAAAAAAAAAAAAAAGAGACAAAAAAGATTTCAATCCTGGAGTGAACCACCATCATCAGCTATGTGAACAAGTGCCACATCCTCTTGACTGGTTTCACTACTACCTCAGCCTCCCTACAGTAGCCAGATCACACTGTTAAAACCAAAGTTCATTAACAGCAGTCCTCTGTTGAAATCTTCCAACAATTCCCACTTCACCCCAAGTAAAAGCCAAACTCTTTATAATGCTTCCATTACCCCTGCACATGCCACCCTCTGACCATTTGATTAAAAGTTACAACTGTCCTCCATCCCTCACTCTCTGCCCATCCCTAACACAGCACTCCCCACTGCATCACACTGCACTGTTTCTTAATACAATGATTACACACTAATTTATTATGTTTAATGTTCATTTCCCCCACTGGGATATAAGCTTTACAGGAAAGGAATTTTTATTTTATTCACTATTATACCCCAAACCATTAATACACTGGTGTAGTTACTGGCACAAGGTAAATTTTTTTCTCGAGTGAATGAATGAAGTAAGAAGTGAAAGGCATTTATAGATTGAGGAGAAGAATCACCAGCTGAGTAGGCATGTTACAAAGGAAATTTTGCTAGCAAGTAAAGTATTGCCAAGAGACCCTGAGTTTTATGACTCCTTTAATATAGTCTTATCTGAACGCTTTTCATGTTAAGCCTACAATTTACATCTCCCTATACTAGGACTTCAGGCATGGATGAAATGTGGACTCCTAGGGTCCCTTTCACTCTTTGAAGGCTGTTTGTGCTCTGGAGAAAGAAGACTAAATCTCACATACTGCTTTTTTTTTTTTTCTCCTTGTGCGTATGACTTCAATCAAAGTTATTTAATTCCCTTAGTTCATTTGTAAAGTTCTTTTGGCTTTCCAATGAAGTGCATACAAAAGCATTTGTAGACAGTAAAACATTGCACACACGTAGGGGATTATCATCACTGCTATCATCCCAGTGTGAGAAGCCTTCTGAAACAAGCGCAGGCAGAGACATGGCAACTATGCAGATGATACGTTCAGTGGGCTGCCCACTGGCAGTCCCCAAAGGGCACCAAGGTCTATGGAAAGCGTGCTTGTAAAGCTGCAGCAAGATCTGACAAAAGAAACAGAATCTCTTCCCATCTTCTATCATCTCAGTCTGATTCCTTTCAGGCCCACAGCTTTGAGCGAGCTTTTATATCTCTTTGGCTCTAACTCTCCATATTGTAGGTACCCAAATTGGGTATCAGAACCTTGATTAAAGAGGTTAACAACAGCTCCAATCAGGTTTATCTAGCACTAGCCCAATGGCTCCTTCGGAGCTCCCTTCTTAAGAGTCTGTCATGTTCCTTACAGGATACGGAACCACCACATTTTGCTTCCATTTCATTGGGCGAAATAATGAGAAAGAGAGAGAGTATGAGTCACTGAAAACTAAACCAAACCAAACAAAACACTGTGCACCTATTTTGAAAGCACAAGCTTATTGCCTTACTCTTGTCTTGATACCCACCCAGCCCAGGGACCCTGAGATGTTATTTTTCCATTAGATTCTCCATAACCTCTCCAACCTTATACACTGTTTTCCTTCCTATTTATGATTAATCATGAAACACTGGCAGGAGAAGGATTCAAATGGATCAGGAGGCCCTGTTGGCTTTTCTTTTCACATTTTTCTTTTTTTCTCTTTTCTTTTCTTTTTTTATTTTAAAAAGAGAAAAGTAAACAAAAATAAAAACAATGATACAAAGTTTCAAAACAGGATAATAAAGAATTAACAATGGTTAATACACTGCAAACTACTTGTGGCTTTTCTTGTGCCTGTTTTCCCCAGCCCATGCTAGCCTGCAATATACATTGCAAGAACAAGTTGGCTGGAGATCTAACATGGGGAGAGGCCCTCACTGAGGCAGCATTTCAGACGAGTGAGATTGGAGCCAAAGCAGGCTTCCTGCAGCACAGAGCTTGGGTGTTTCCTTACATGCGCACATGCACACACACATGCACAACCAGGGGTCCTCATCCAGAACAGATGTCGCTGCCCACTGAGTACCCGCATGTCACACACAACATTTTCTTCTTTTCAACTCTTGGCAACCATGGTTTTCCCTTTCTTCTCCCCTCTCCCTCCTGCTCCTTTTCTCACTCCCTATATCCACTGTGTGTGCAGTCTTCCTGCTTCATAGAGAGCCCGCCTCATATTTTTGTTATCGTTATCATTATTACAAACACTAGATGCTTCTAATGCTGGAAAAAAATAAAAAGAAGAGAAACAAAAAAAAAAAAAAAAGAAAAAGAAAGAAACCACAACAACCCCCAAAGAAAACAAGTTCTAACCCAGGAATGTACAATCCTGCTTGCCTGGGAAGCATCTTCCCACCTCTCCAAGTTTAGCTACAGAAACCAGGGCTCCAAATTCCAGAACACTCACAAAAAAAACAAATTTGCCCCGCTATTTTGAATGAGCTTCATTCCATTTCTCAATCACGAAATTTTCTGCCTGCCTCTCATGGCTAAGCTTTGCAGGCATGTCAGAGCCTCTTTTCCAACTACACCAGGTTAACAAAACTGCAGTCACTCCCTCAGGTCTATTTATTCATTTTTTCCTCTAAAATAATATTTTCTGAGTCACTATCATGTTTCAAGATTACAAAAATGAATAAGGAGTTTCTTATATAGCGTATTCAATGAAGACAAACATTTGCATTGCTATCCAAGGAGTAATAATACAAAGATAGGAACTAAGTCATGTGGGAGCACAGAGCATAAGGCAAATAACTTACCCCAGTCACCTGGTGACATAAGAGAGTGACCAGGTGAAATGGATTTGTAGGATTAAAAAAAAAAATAAGTATGTCAAAATCAAAGATGTGAAAAGAAATGGCAAAAGGCAGGCATGGAGTTTTTCTGTAATAATTCTGCATCACTCACAAATATCAACAAAATTTCTTGGCTGACTAAAATGACTGTGCTTTAGGTTTGGGGCTATGGTCAGGTGTGGTCCCTATGTCTCCCCCTCAGGGATCCAAGCTCCAGGGCTTCAGGGTCAGCAGCTACTCAGGGTGCATTCCCTGCTACACAGCTTGGTGATGGAAGGAGAGGGAAGGAACTCCAGCCAATGAAAACTTGTCCAGTGCAATGTGTATCACATACATTTGTGTTCTGCTAGTTGAGGCAAACCATGTGAATATTCTGAAAGAGTGAGGTCCTGTGAAAAAGAGAAGAGGGCAAGAAACTGCGGACCAATACAAGTCAGGCTTTTTAGTCACAGCGTCTGTCATATTCAGATTCGCTCCACTTTATTCCAAGATACTGCAAAGTCTTATCCAGTTGTAGCACTGAGTTTGAAATCTGACCCTATCATGATTTATATCAAAGTACAATGTAACTTCTTTGAATCTGGAGGTCCACATACTAAAATCACAAACTGTCTGTACTATGTACAAAGTAAAGCAGGAACAAGAAAACTGCAATGAATATTCCCATCCAAGGAGAATAATGAGGGCCACATAAAAGTCACTGATCCACAACAGTTCTGAAATCCCTTTGAGCAAGAGTTGCAAAAACCTGTGCTGCGAGAGGAGGGAGCAGTTGCTGTGTAGTGACTTTTAACCACTCCCTGGGCGTAGCTTCCAGCTCATCATTATTCATGGCTCTGCTTTTATGGACAGCCCTCATTTTCCATCATTGTCTCTGATCACACAAAAGTAGCACTGGAGAATATTCCCTTTTGGGAAGCTGAGCAGCTTTCTTAATCTGCTTTTTTCACTGTGGGAGACAGAGCGCTCCAAGGTCTTTTGAGATGCTCTAGTAGTAAATTTCCTGTAACCCAAGTGGATGGTGCTTTTGGCAAGTTCACTTTCACAAGCTCTGTTGTTTTGTATGTGAG
Organism: Dasyprocta punctata; assembly: GCA_004363535.1. Classification (NCBI taxonomy): domain Eukaryota; kingdom Metazoa; phylum Chordata; class Mammalia; order Rodentia; family Dasyproctidae; genus Dasyprocta; species Dasyprocta punctata. The sequence continues at coordinate 17,577 of RJWM01006559.1, forward strand.
GTGCGATTGAAAAATATAGTATGTGTTTAAATTTAGAAAATCACTATGGTAAAAGGCACATTGCCATTAACCCCCCTCATAAAACTTCCCCTCCCTTTGAGCACAATTATCCCATCATTCCTGCCACTTTCTATAGCAGTTCTGGAAGTCTTTTTAATAAGTGTCTTTAGTTGTGCCATTGCGGCTACTTCCATGGCATCCTGAATCAGTTCAAAACATTTCCTTTCATGGGCATTTTGAATTTGAGGAAGAGCTAGAATTCACACTGTACCAGATTAAGGTGGATGAGAACACACTGTAGTTTTGGGTTTTTTTTTGTTTTTTTTGTTTGTTTGTTTGTTTGTTTTTTAATGAGCCTGCCTTTTTGCTAGATGATACTTAGCAGAGACAATCACTCAGTTTCTGATCACATATTATAAGGATATTCAGGGGGAAAGAGTTCCAAAACTGCTTCAGAAAGTGGAAGAATGATGGCATAGGTGTGTTTGAAGTGGGGTGGTGGATATTTAGAGACAGATTAATAGCAATGTGTCTTTCATTGTAGCAAACTTAAAAAGTGTTCGAACATTTATCATCATCTATGTATATATATATAATTTTTGTATATTTAATAACAGTCAAGTTTATATGTGATTATTTGTAAGTACAGGTTTCTTCAAGACATGCCTTTCCATATAGATTTAGTGACAGGTATCCTGATCTAAGGAGGCTTTTCTTGGACAGGAGTCTTAGTCTCTCTTCTAGGAGTCATTTTGTTAGCTGTAAGTATCTCCTGAGTTACCATCTTAATCCAATTAAAGATCCTAACAAATGGTGGTTTATCCTTGATTTGGGTTGGCCTAATTTCAGTCTTACAAGGCCTGTTTAACACAAAGCATTACACTGCTGTTTCTTATCCATGGGCTTCACATGCATGAATTTGCCTAAACATGGATTTAAAAAAAATCGCATCTTTACTGAACGTGTAAAGAACTTCTTGCCGTGCTTCCCTAAACAACACAGTGTGACCACTATTTACGTGACAGTTGTGCTGTATTAGGTATTACAAGTAGCCTGAAGATGATTTAAAGTACACGGCAAGATGTGTAATAGTTATATGCAAATATCACACTATTTTGTACAAGGGATTTGAGCATCTGCACAACTGGATATGCATCAGGGTTTTAGAACCAGTCTCTCAAGGATACTAGAAGCAACTATAGTAAGTTTTATCATTTTCTGACTGGAGCTGAGAAATTTTTTTTTTTTTTTAGTTTCTATAACTCATACAATTTCTAATACTTGATATTCCCTATCCATGCTGCTGGCAATGCAATAAACTTTTCTGACTCATCTCTTCTTAAAGAACCTTATCAAATGAAGTAACAACCATCAACCCTAATATTCTTCTTCAAAGTTTTTACTCAAAACCAGTAGGTCATTAATATATTTTCTACCCACAAGTTGCAAGTCAGCAATTTTATTTCCCTCACAAGTAACTACAGGAAACATTTTATCAAATATCTTGCTATTACATAAAAGAGAGACAATGTTTTTCCAAGTTTCTTAAACAGTTTCTTTGCTTTTTTGCTGCTCTGTTGGAGATCTAAGATGTATGTTTTAGTTCCTTATTGTGGTAGTATCCCAATTTTAGTAATAACCGATTAGTCAAGTATTACTGCCGCGAAGTCACTTAACAGACATCTTAAAAACATCAGTGGCATATCATGAAAAGTATTACTAGTCTGCTCAGTGAAGCAGATCTTGAGGCATATGAAAAAGTGTGACTAATTCAAAATAGATCATTAAGTCTCTCAGACGCTAAACTGAAGAGGTTAGGCTTTATCCCGGAGCCTCTAGTAAGCCAATGGAGACTTAGAAATAGGAAAATATGGATTAAGCAGGATAAGCCATGACCACAAATTAATTAATTAACCTTGAAACGTCCATGATTTAACATGACAAGAATTTATTTCTTGCTCATGTGAAGTCTGGTATAACTCTTTAGATCAGCTGTCCATCTCTCCCATCTGATTCCTCTTTCTTCTCCATATGGAATCCAGGGCTACCCTGAGGAAGCAAAGAAGAAATACACAAAGAGGCCAGGATGTCTTCTAGCCCTTCTTTTGGACCAAAAGTAGTATATTATTTCTGTTTTCCTTCCCATTTAACAGAAAATTGTCACTTGGCCATGAGCCCACCAGAAATGAGGCAGGGATACATCAAAGAGAACACAGATAAATTTGGTGGAGTTTAAGTATCTCTGTTAAAAAAAAAAGAAAAGAAAAGAAAAGATGAAGGGTTTGCCATTTAGAAAGAATGCTGGGCAACAAACTTGAACTATGGAGAGTCAGAAACTGATCATTGCTTTCCTAAACTAACGGACTGGCGGAGCAGCTACTCCTCCAAACTGAAGATTACTAAAGGGGCAGGAGAGAAGAGGCTAAATACAAAACTCTTTCTGCAATGGAATGGTGAATATATGGTTGCTGGAAGTGACAATAAGCTAGGAGCTAAAGATGAAATTGTCTGGATTAGAAGGGCAGAGGGCAGTGGATGGCAATACCATGAGTTTGCCTGTCACACTGATAACAGTTTGCTCTGAAATAAGTTTGCTCAATGGTTTATTAGCGTGCATCACTCAAGTATCTGCAATGCATGCACAGTTGGAGGAGTGTGCTATTGGTTTGTGTTTTTGTTAGTTAATTTCCAGTTAGGCCAGCTTCTAAAGGTTAGGAGTAGTGTTTAATTTTCTGTTTATATCTCTACTCTCCCAACACAATCTAACATTCAACATTACTATTCACTCTTAGTTAAGTAATACTCATTTTATTTTTTTCTCTGGCTATTCTTATCATATTTTTGATAATTTTTATCCATTAAACATGCAATATTAAAGTCCATAACAAGGACTAGCACTTTATTTTTTAATTAGAGAAGCCAAGTACTAAATTGATAATGCATTATGCAGACATGAAAGGCTCTGAACAAATGGAGATGAGCCCTACTCCCTGATGTCCCCTCCCTTGCTGGTTTGGAAGTTTAAAATGGTTAATTTTCACTTCTATTGCTCATTCCCCAAGTAACCTTGAGGCATGGCCCTTTGTCTGATTTTCCCCATGAGTGGAATATGTATAATCATATTAGTCTGCCTCACCAGGCGATGTGAGGACTAATTACAAATGAGATTATGCCCAACTGAAGTCTTTCTAATGTGAGAAATATTAAGCTTGGTGGTGCATGTCTGAAATGCTGTTGGGTTTGCAGAAATGGTCGCTAGTTATTGAGCATTTGTGACTCTGATAGCACAGTAGCTAAGATAAGCATGTCTTCAGCCTGCCCATCTTGGTCCTTTCACTCTGTCCTAGTTTAGTGCCCAGTGTGCCCATCACGGGTCAGACCTCTTCAGAATGGCCTAGGAACTGAACAAGAGGTCAATGTCTTTTAGACCCAAATGATCTTTTTAATCCAAAAACCGATTTTTCTAACTGTCCACCTCTTTATTCTTCTGCTTTTCAGATAGGGTCTCCGGGAATTTGAGGATGATAAATCAGTAAGATACTTAAATTGATAAATATCTCATATTTTTTACTCATGTTCACTTCATCAGTGAGGAAAATACCTTGTTAATTAGAGTTGGGTTTGCCAATTTTGTTTAAAGCATAGCTACCTCCACTAGGTCAGTTTAGGGGTGCTCTGCACACTCTCCTTTGGCCCCTAGATACTTGACGTGGCTCATAAAATACCAAACTTGTCATGATTTAAGTCATGTTTTTTCTTGATATTTTATCCCTCATTTAGCCGCACATACATAGTAGCCAGTGACTTCCAGTGTGTCTACTTTCCCTGGGAGGAGGAAATGCGGACGCAGTGTTGGGGATGGTTACACTGGCTGGGAGGACTGTCAGAGGGTTCAGGGTCCAGCATGGAGGCAGGGATGATGGCTGAAATGGTCAGGCCATGACCCTGAAGGCAATCTTTGATGCAGCATTGCTTCTGTTCCTCAACTATCAACAGTAGAACATGTAAGGCTATGATTAAGTACTTCAGATAACTTTGCTTAGTTGTTGTGCTTGCCTCCAGCACTTTCCATGTATTATCCCTCTGTCCCATACAAAAACCGTAAGATCTGTGGGGCTGCATATCAGAGTTATAAGACCAAAAAAAAAAAAAATGACAAGGGTCATCTGGTAGCTCCATACTCACAGGCAAGGAACCATGAATACTTAAGAGTATCTAGACTTGTGCTCAGGAAACAAACAAACAAAAAATAGCTGCTGGTCACATAGTATACTTTATAACATTATTGAGTGTTTATTGTATCTCCAGTGCACAGGAAGAAGAGTTATTACCATTGTTATCATTCCTGTTTTATTGATGGGGCAGCTGAATGACTGATAATGCAATTGACTTTCCACAGCTCCACAGCTAACGAATACAGTACCAGTAAATGAACCCAGGCAATCTGGTTCTTAAATGGGTAGGAAGATTAAAACCAGAGGAACAAATACATGACCCATAGGCTGGGAATGAGAGACTCTTAGAAAACTAAGAGATGAATGTCCCACCTGCTGGTTGCCTCCCTGGGCTTTGCAAACTTTTAAATCAGAAGAGGAAGGGGAGGTGTGCCAATGAACTCTGTTCAGCAAGGATCGGAGACAAAAGAACATGTTGGGAAACAGATGCAGCTGATCAGCGGATGAGTGGATAAGATACACAGACAAGCATCCCGTAGATAAAGGGAATGTAAACAAGACACTTGAACACAGAATAGGTTCCATATGGGTGAAAGTGAGACTGGCTGGACCAACCAATTAACAGAGAACAGAGCAGCCAAGCTGACAACCCAGGATGGCGTGACAGGTTGAGGATGAGAACCACAGTAATCAGCCACACAAATTGAATTGTCCATAGACACAAGATCTAAAAACTAGACTGAAGCTAAAAGAAACAAGTCTGTTGGCAAGAAAATATTCTAGAGTAAACATGACGCCTCCCTCTTGCCATTCCTCAACTCAACTGGACCTGACTATTACACAGGGAGTGATAAAATTGTCATGTTTGAGTTGTGGAGAAAGCCTGGTAAACATTGTGAAAGACAGAAAGTGTACTGGAACCCTTAGACCTGTGTTATATGTGAAAAAGAAAAGGTGTGCAGTTTCTCACTGTGAGCTAGGACAAGGTTTGCTGCTTGATTATGATCTGTACCCTATGATTCAGTCTTAGATTATGGTAAGGACTCTTTCTAGCTTGTTTTTCAATAAGCATTTCTTTCACCTTTCTTTCATTCTTCCTTTCTCTTTCTTTTTTCTCTTTTTCTTTTTCTTTCTTTCTTCTCATTTTTTTTCTGTTTTACTTATTTATTTATTTATTTATTTTGAAACAGGATCTCAGTCATGTAGCTCAGGTTGCCTTCAAACTCATGGCAATGCTCCTGCCTCAGCCTCCTGAGTGCTACTCTCCCCGCTCTCACTGAGCAAATTTCCTGAGAAAAGCTTACCATGATTTGATTAGTCAAAAATGTAGCAAATCTTCATGTCTGTCAGTCTGATCCCCAAATATGAGCATTCACCCAGTATTGAACATTTTCCTTCATAATACCGTTTCTGCCTGCATCTTTCTGTCCTATATTACAATCAGCCAAGCTGTTCTCAGGTCATGTTGCTTGAAATCAACTTTTCCTCACTCTTGGACACTTGTGTTCTCTCCTGAAGATTCCCAGATCCAAAAAATCAAACACAGTTTTTGTCATGTTCTTCTTCTGTTAAATAAACAAACAAACAAAACCTTATAGTCTTTAGGATAAGGACCAAAATCCTCTAGAAGGAAATTTTGACATAGTTTCAATCTTGGTTCACTAATATTCAAGGTAGAAAACCACAGATACAGCTTTTCTTTTTTCCATCTCAAATCTTGGCTGATATTTGCTCTTGCTGCTGGAATTATTCTTCCCACTTCCCTAGCCAAGTCCTGTACATCCCTCAAAGACTAGGTTTAATCCTGTACACTCCCTTAAGCCTTTTTAAAAGATACCATCCCCTTTCCCTTTCTATATGTCTAATAACTCATCTTAGTGATGCTGTTAATTACTCCAAGTATTTCCCTTCTTTCACCTGTGATTTCCCCCATTTTGGGTGCTGTTCAGATTCTATCTTATTCACAGCTTGTGTCACAAATGCCTGTCTAAGTTAAATACCTTTTCATGCAGAGTCTGCTATGGTGCCCTGCATGACAGGGATATGTGAAGTATGTATTGATTAGATCTCTCAGGATTCTAGCAAGTGGCCCCGTGCCTGGTATACAGCAGATGTTTTGCTGTTAAACATCATATCTGATACAGTTCTCATGGGTTTCTGTAACAATGACTTTTACTCAGACAGAATGTGGTCACCTCATACTCATGGTTTCAGGGAGCACCTGTTCCAAGTGTGCAGTACTAAGAAATGAAATGAAGAGTATTAGTAAGAGACAGGTGCAATGCTGAAGGCAGCCTGAACATGTCTGGTTGTAGCAGAGCTGGCACATCAGACAATGGCTCTACGTCTTGTCCTCAGCCACATTCCTTTACAGCTCCAGTCCTTGGCCTTTTCATCTGTAAAATGGGCACAATAATGGTACCTCCCTTAGTGGGTTATTGTGTGGATTTATGTGAACCAAATTTGTAGTATGCAACATTTACCACATATAAAATTAAAAAATGGTATTTTGCTTCTATATGATGACTTCTACTGTGCAAAAATAATTTTATCTTTAGGTTTGTTCATTAGGCATGGTATTCCAGAGGAATTGTGTGTATACATGCATGTGTAAAATAAAAGCATATGTCATGTATCTTTGATATAATACAATATGTAATATAATGTAATAGTAATATCACATATATATTACTACCTATAAACTTCTTGTCTCAGTTACTTTTCTCTTATTGTTGAGACAAAATATGTGACCCCCAATGTTAAAGGAAGAAAGGTTTATTTAGCTCAGTTTGTAGGAGTTTCAGTCCATAATCAACTGACTTCAAAGCAGGGTGGCATGGCAAGACAGGCATTGTGGAAGTGAAACAGCTCATGGCAGACAGAAGGTAGCAAGGCAAGCAAGGGACATTAGCAGCTCCTTTCCGCTCCTTTTATACTCTATCTAGGCTACAGGGATTAGGGTGCAGCCAAACCAAGCGGTGATTACTGATTTAGTAATCACATGCCCTTAATCCTGGCATCACACATTCTAGATTCAGACGCCTCTAAAAAAAAAGCCCAAACTATGACAAAATAAGGCTTTTTTATGACATCTAGACATGAGCCACATCTGGACACAAGCCACAACCAGTGTAAGCAATGAAACATGTACATGTATCATATATACCACATATATGTTATATATATATATATATATAAATACATATATATATATATATATATATATATATATATATATACACATTCACATAAAAGAGAGCACAGAAGAGGGAAAGCAGGTGTTATGAGCTATGTACCTTGCACATTTGCAAATATTCAAAGAATATAGATATAAGTCCAAATGAAATACTTTCATCCTGTAGTACTCTCATCCTTTTATTTCCTTAACTAACCCTGGGCTTGAGTTCTTGAGGAAGGGAGGTAAGGATGGAGGGAGGGATGGAGGGAGTGTGAGGAGAGGGGAGGAAGAAAGGAGGAGGGAGCAAAATAGAGAGATTGGGAAAGAAAAATAAAAGGCTCTCAGCAAACAGCAGGAGGGCCAAAAAAAATATTTGATCCGAACAATGAGCACTGTCATTTCCTCCTGCAGTCTGCATTCCCAGTCATCTTCCACAGCAGGCCTGGGGAGCCAAACTACACCAAGTGGCCTGCTGCGTGTGTGCGTGTGGTGGGGGGCGAGTGTGCGCGCGTGTCGGGCTGCTGTGGAACATTCCAGTGGTCAGCTCTGGCTGGCCTCCACCTCCCGTGAGCTGTTACTTGGCCAAAGAGCCAGGATACAGAGACAGAGGGCACTGTTGACTTCACGTCCCCGCAGCACCCCACAGTCTGCCCCAGGACCTTCTGGGGTCCCCTTTGCTTTTCTTCTTCCAGCTGCTGGTTTCTGTCTCTGGCTTGTATCAGCTTCTCATCCTTTCCTCTCTTTCACCTCTCAGAGCTACTGAGTTCTTGGGCAGAGCCTATGACACTGCTCTCATCGAATGGGGAGTGGCAGGCTGTAACTCCTGGTGGAAGGCAGGCACCAGAAGTCTTGCCCCTCAGCAAGGTGCCTGGAGTGCTCTGAAACTCTGCTGTCTCATTTATCTGCATCTTTAAGCTTGGTGACTGTGAGAGGCTACTGTGAGTGAGCCTGTGCGTTTCAGGTGATCTTATCAGGATGGTAGGCCACAGGAGAAGGAAACCCTGGGGAGACTAGAGAATGAAATAAGAGAAAGTGGGGCTTATCTTGGAGGAGGAGCAAGAAGCATGGAAAGCAAAAACCCTTGGAACTTCTTAGCTTATAGAGTTGACTGTGGAGACGATCAAATGTGTTGATTATTGTGTAGACCTAGCAGTGGTGAAGGAGCAAGGGATAGAAAAGAGAGCAAGATGGAAGTGCTTCCTCCCTCCTGGTCCCTGCACAGGGCAAAGCTTCTGTGCTCAGAAAGTTGCATGTTTGACTTTGAGACCAGGTAGCACAGCTCCAATTAACTAGAGAGGAGGCAGGAAAATCCCTGAAAATTTAAGCATTGAACCATTACTTCTTGAAAGAAGAAAGTCAAATGACGTGCAGCAGGATGGCGAGAGGAGACCTCGCAGATCACCCAGGACTCCTGCTGTGAAAACAAGAAAACATAAAGCAGGAGGATGAGCAGGCCCAGCAGCCCTGCTCAGGAGACACCAGTGAGGTGTGATGCAACTCTAATTCTTGCAAGATCCCAAGCACAGGCTATGCTGCATCATAGTCAGTATTCCAGGGGCCCAGCACTGAGGTCACCGGGAAGCCTGCTGCTTGGTGTTACCACACAGCATGTTGGGAGCATGTACGGTTCAAGAACATGTTAGGCAGCCATAAAATCAGGCTTTGACAGTAACAAGTGGAAATCACCAATATAAGATTTAGACTATATAAGAACACAGGATCAGAAAAAAGAGAAATCACATGGAGGACAACAGTGACCTTGATGAAGCAGGAGAAAAAGGGCATTTTATTGTGATTGTTTTGGTGTTGATTTGTTTTAGGATATGAAGTTGGGGTTTGATGAAAAAGGGCCAAGAAGGAGCCCGGTGAGTGATGGTGAAGATTTTCTGAAGTAAAGGCAGTGGCTGGGAGTAGAGCACCAGGTGCTTTCACAGTCTCCAAAGTGTGTGTCATGTAGTTTTGGTAACAGGTGGGGAAGGGAACAAGGGCAAAATGTACCAAACCCCTGACCTTCAGTGTGGGCTGGAATGTGGCAGCTCTCAACAGGGGACAAATGAAACCCTGGCAGGTGTGCTAGGCTTGTGCAGGGCCCTGTGGAGGGATGCACTGTTCTCCTGTCTCTACCCTAGAGGAGCAGGCTCCTGCTGAGCCAGTTTCTCTGGCACAGGTATGTGCAGACTCCACCTGAAAGCTCCCCTCCCACCCAATCCATTGGTGCTCTAACTCTGTCCACCTCTCAGGCTAACCCACCTTGAGGTAGACAAGAGCCACATGTGTTAGGCCAATGAGAGAAGCTAGGTGTGTGTGGAAGTGAGCTGAAGAGTCTGTGTAACTCTGGGGCTTTGTTTGCAGCTCAGTGATAGAGGCCAGGAAGAGGTATTTTGGGCTAGAAATGGAGTGCTGCAGAATCTCTTTGCCTTTCTGATTGCTTGTGGTGCATGTTAGGAGAGGGGTGTTTGTGATGGTTTGGGGTAATTCAGAGGCTGAGATACCCAGCTCACCACTATGGTTTGGAGGATTGCCCCAGTTTCCGGAAGCCAGGAAGGGCCCTTTTCTCCTGCTTTTACATATCCTAGACCCACTTCCTGTGTCATCTGACACTCACTACTTTACAACCCAGATTCTTGCAGTCAGGGCACAAGTGAAGGGTAGAAGGCTTTCATTCATGGCTTTACTTCTGATGCATTTGGTTGCAGAATCTTGAAGATTTTTGCGCCAGAGTCTCTAAGCAAAGAACTCACTCACCAGCCTGCAATGGCTGAAGCAACTTATTTCCCTGATGCCTTCAAGAAACCTTGATGTATTGTGGGCCAGGGCCTGTGCTAATGATTATTCCTCCATTGGCTCATTCATTCCTTGTGGCAATAGCTTAAGGCGGGTCTTATTATTTTTATTTACTAACGAGGATGCCACTGCTTGTAGTTAAGTAACTAACTCAATTTCTAATAGTGGGTAAGGAGCAGAGCTGGGATCTGAGAAGAGGCTTAGTTAACTTCTCCTCTGTACTCTTAATCATCATACTCTACAGCCTTGATGTTTTCCTGGAAAGGTATCATTAAGCTCTGAGTTCCTTGATGTAGACGAAAATTTTACAGGTGAAGGAAATCACTTGATCTTATTTTTCTTGATTTTCTTTTTCCATCCCAATTTATTTTGATGACTTTTCTCAGTGGAGGTTAGCTTTTGATTACTTATTGTAAGACTTTGCTTTGGTCGTGGTATCAGAGATAGGTAAAAAAACTATAGTCAGAATTTTTTTTCAGCCCCTGTAAAGATAGTTTTGACTTTTTTGTGGGTCTGATGGATTACACAGGCAGAGGTTTGAGACCCTCCACAGAAGCTTTAAGAACACACACAGATGGATTAGTAATGTCCACTAGACCATAAGATTAGATTTTATTGGCATCCCTCTGGCCATCAAACAGAATGTGTCTTTCTTACTTCTTTTAACTACTTCTTGCTTATTTCTTGTTTGTAGAATTAATCCTTAGCCATCAAGCAGATACTCTTTAATTTTGATTGTCAACTGGTAACCCAGCACATCCTTGACATCTTGGCAATTAGTGATTTAAAAAAAGGCTTGGATTTGAGTCATAAAGCCTTCAGGGCAGGGAATCAGGAGCCAGCCTCTTGGCACTCATGTGGGATAAGCTACCTGTGCAACATTAGCGCATGACTGACATTTCATACCAGTCTTTACAAAGCTACTAAAATACCAACAAGGTCACTTATAATCCTCATATCCCAAAGGCCGAAGACCTAGTCTTCCATATTCCTGAACTCAACAACTTGATTACAGATGTCCAAACACTCCTAGGACAGTGGTCCACTGTCTTCTTTCTACTTTAGTTTTCAGTCTCTTTCAGGATTTGGCCCCTGGGAAATTTCTCTTCCCTTCTTAAGGTCCCAAATGTGGAACTGAAAGAATGTTGTTAAATTTTATTCAGGATTTTTAGATGTTTTATAGAAGAATTTTCAGTATTCCACTACTTCTCCCTACTTCTAGAAATGGATGTGTACCAATGCTTGGTACCTAGTAGAAATATATATACACATACATACGTACATAATTTATGCATATGCATATGTAAATATTGAATGACTCCATTGTCTACCACATCTATGATTATAATAACAAAAGTACTAGATGCCAGTCTTAGTGACTTTATTTGTTATTAAAACAAAGTGCCTGGCACTGGCAACTTCAGGAGACATCTATTTTGGCTCACATTTTTAATGCATAGCCCACTGATTTCAAGGCAGGATGGCATAGCAGACACTCATAGGAGAGGAAAATCTGCTAATTTCTTGGTGGCCAGGAAGCAGAGAGAAAAGGAAGAAACGAAAGACTGAGATAAACCCTTCCAGGTCACGCCCCCAGTACCCACCTCTTTCAACTAGACCCCACTTTCTAACAGAATACCAACACTAAGTGTACCATTCCCATAATCTCATTTGCCTTCATAAACTCTGCCTCTGAATGCATCAAGCCTTCAGTGGACATCCAGATCTAAACCATAACAATGCCCTTACAACCTAGACTAGTATCTAAGTTACACAATTCTTATAAAGAAGCATGACTAGCAAATTTTCTAGCAGTAAGAAATAAGAGGGATCTATTCATAAAGTAGCTAAAGAAATGTAGTTAGCCTTTCGCTTCAAAGAAAAGGACAGTCATATTCATTTGTTTGTTGAAAAATTACTGTATTGAGCACTGAACTAGTGGCTGGAAGAACAAACATTATTAGATGCTGATCCTTTGATAGTACATTCAGGGTTTGAATGTCTAGAATGCAAATGCACAAGATGCACAAGATAACTCAGAAGCAGGAAGAACTCTCTGGATCCAGCAACCCAGATGAGACTTTCTAGAGCAAGTTGTATCTAAAGAATTCTTCCTACAATCCATTTCAAGGTATCTATTTTAATTTATACCCTCCAAGAAGATTGTCGCAAACCCACAAGTGTGACATCATTGGAACCCTCCTATTCCAAGGGATGAACACTGGACGAGTAGAGCAACTCCATTTCCTCCTTTCCTCAGATGACTGCCTTGAGCAGAAAACCTCTAACTTCACTACTCCGTGGCCCAGAAATAAAAGCTTCTGGGTTGCAAGCAACTGCTGATATGACTTGAACATAGTGTTACTTCCTACTGGAGATGTAAGTCTCCAGGGAAATACAGCTCTACAAATCCCCACGCCTCAGAAGAGCTAAAATGCCAGGCAGCCGATTTGGAGTAAACCTTGGCCCATAGCTAAGAAGAAGAGAAGTGAGATGGTGGCAGAGGCAGGGCTGGGGGAACTGAGATTATCCACATGGTCTTTTTTGGTCTCTGTGTAGGATTGCGGGATTCACTTTGTATTACTCTGCCAGTACCTAAATTCCTTTCCTAGAGATACCAAAAAAAAAAAAAAAAGTTACCCTTTGTTCCCAATAAATTAAAAGATGAATGAAATCATCAAATAGTAGTATTATGATAGAGCAAAGATATTATCAGATTAGGAATCAAGAGATCTAGGCTCTCTTCCCTGAATTGCCACTACTGGTCTTGAAAACAAGTCAATTTACTTTTTAAGCCTATTTTATTATGTTAAAAATGCAAGTTTTGTACAAAATAGTCCTTAAAGCTCAATTAGTCTTAAGATTTTATGTAGCTGTAGTTCATAAAAGAAAGAAAAACTTTCTTCAACATACTGATTTCATGTTGCTTGGATATATATCCAGTAGTAAGGTTGATGGATCATATAATAGTTTTATTTTTAATTTTTTGTGGAACCACTATACTGTTTTCCACAATAGTTGTACTAATTTATCTTTCTATGACCAATATGAAGTGTTCTCTTTGCTCTATATCACTTCCATCATTTATTGTCTTTTGCTTTATTGGTCAGTAGGTTACTGTTCTGGTAACCAGGCATCCCTGAGAGGTCTCCAAGACCTCCTGTGTTTCATCTTGTAACAGGGCACCACTCTTTGTTCTTTGCAGTCTTTGAGCATGAAACCCAGGCAGGGTGGACAAAATACATGTCTTAGTTAATTTTTCTCATTGCTGAGAAAAGATACCTAATACCCACAAGTTAGGCAGAAAAGCTTTATTTAACTCACAATCTGTAAAGGTTTCAGTCCATAATTGGCTGGCTCCAAGGCAAAGTTGCACCTGATAGGGGGCAACAGTTCATGGAGGTGTCTAGAGACAAGACTATGTCTCTTACATCATATGCAGGCTACCTAGTCTAGGGCAGGTATAGCACTCACACCCTTGAATCCAAGTATTGGACCATGAAGCAGTCACAAACTCTAAACTAAACCACCTCTGAAAAAACCATTCCCTGTGACTGCATCAGGCTTTGGGGGGTCATCTAGACAAAAGAAAAAAAAAAAACGTAACAGTAGGTGTCTTAAGTCTGTTTTGCACTGATACAGCAGAATATCTAAGTCTGAGTAATTTTCAATAGACAGAAATTTGTAGGCTCACATGTCTGAAGGCTGGGAGTGCAAGATTAAAGGACCAGTAAATGGTAGATAATTTTTTGATTCACCATCTTATGACAGAAAACCAAAAGAGAGGGAAGGAGGAAGAGACAGGGAGAGAAAGAAAGGGGTTGGGGTAAAGAGGTGCTGAACTCTCCTGGCTGACTTACCTCTTAAAGAATTCATCTCTGAATTTTGTTACAAAGGCAATTACATTTAAACCTGAGTTTGGAAGGGCACAAATATTGAAATCACTGCATATGGCATGAGAAGGAGAATTAAGATCAGGCAAAAAGTTACCACTTATTGAAAACCTAGACAAAACAATAGAAATAATATGCAAGTTGTCTATATGGATACAGTGCTTCCTTCTGCTGTGAAGGGCTCCATGGAGTGCTGGGCCAGAGCTGCTTTAGAGAGGTCTTCTCTGGGGCCTGATACAGCCAAACCGCTATGAAAAAACGGACGTGATTCTCGTTTCTTATTTATGTAACTGGAAAGTTCGTTCAGAAATCATATATAGAGAGAAAATAGCATCTTAGTAAGGCAAAAACAGCTTCTACTGATATGAAATGCTCCTCAAAATAAGAAAACAGGATTCTGTCCCACGCTTTACTGGTAGGTATGCAAACACTTTGGACTGAGATCCCAACCTGCAGATGAGCAGAGCAAAGGGCCGAAATCCAAACTGCCCTTCTAAAACGTCACTGTGGTCTCAAGTACTATTAAAACATCTAGGAAAAACGTTCCTTAATCTGATTCAAGTAAGGGAGATACAGTATTATCAACCAATTAGTTGATAAAATTTATGGGACAGTCCCTCAGGGTGGGCTCTGTGAAAGGCTGTATAGAACCCCTGCTTCATCTATTTCATCCTTTTGTTCTCCTTAGTTATTTCAGATTTTCTCCCCCTCAGCATTACATTATACAGCCCTAAGCTCTTCTTCATAGGAGCTAGATGTAACAGAACCAACTGCTGAACAGCTTTCCCTCATCCCAGAAATCTGGATTAGATTCTTCTTGTCTACATCTTGATCCTAGCACTGAGTTATCACCTTGAGCTAAAATTACTTGCCCTGAGCTTCCTTAAGGGTTAGAAACATGTTTTATTTATCTCTGGATTCCCATCTCAGTACCTGGGACACATACATATAGCATAAAGAGTAAAAAATGTTAAGTGATTGAATGAATGACTACAAACAATGGACAACCAAAAAAACCACCATATATCTCTTGGCAGAGAAGTTTTAAAACAGGAAATATCACTGGGCCAAAGAGGGTTGAATTTGTCCTATTATAAAGAACCCTCTTCTGGAATAAAGACATTAATACATCATTATGTATTATGCTTACATTTAGGAAATTTTCAAAGTGGTGAAAGTAGCACAGATGGATCACCTTTTCTCTCAGTGCTCCATCATTTATACACATCCCTTTGTTTGACCATTTAAACTGCCGGGAATACAGTGAACACCAGGAGGCTGGCATGACAAGCCTTGTAACATCTAATTAGGGATCATAAAGCTCATACATCGTAAGAGTAATCCATGCTTTCTCTCATATTTAGATATTTACTTTAGCTATAACTCTAAGTCTTGGGTTTGCATCTCACAGATTAGTCATACAGAAAAAGAGAGAAAGAAAGAGGCTTTGTGCATGTGCATGTGTGTGTGTATGTGTGTGTGTTGTGTGTAAGCAGAAGGCACACTTAGTAAAGGGGAGAACCTTCCCCCACAGGGAAAAAATAAATTCCATGCTGATTATTTTGTGTTCAGTAAGTGGATAAAAGGCAAATAAGTAGGCATTTTCTAAAAACTTTTTCTTTCATTGAAGGGGCTAAAATGTCAATAAACAGTGACCCCTGAAAGAATAAGATTCAGGTATTTGAAAAATGCACTATGTGAAACACTTTATTTTCTGTCACTAGGAACAAACAGCAAGTTTGTAGCTTGCCTATAAACCAATCCCAGTGCCCTCTTTTGAGAACGTTTCCTGCAGGAAGAACATTGTCCCCAGTCTGACACCTTCAGTTGTTGGGATTAGTATATCCTACTCTATGCTACATCTTCAGATGCTCTGAAACTTTGGATCAATTAGTTTTCCCTTCCCGTTTTTTCCATTGTAACTTTGGACTCAAGCTTCAAGCTTTCCAGGCACATGTTGCCATAGGAAACTCTGTTTGTTGAGGGTGGAGTGGTTGTTTTTGGCAGGGTGGGGGAGGAGTAATTAAATCTAATAGGTATATTGTACATTAAATGCTTGAGTCTTTCTGAACTTTTTATGAATTCTCTTCTCTACCCAGATGACCTATTAAGCCCAGAAAAGAAGATGCTTCTAGAAATCATTGGAGTCATTGCAGTCAAAGCCTTGTGAGACTTAGTGAGGATCACAGGGAGAGTCAGATCACTAGTTTTCCAACATACCTTCAGTAGTGCTCTTGAGATGAAAAGCCACCCATGCTGAAGACATTGCAAAGATTTCTTAGGATTCTTTACTAAACCCATTCAAACGTGTAGGCCATTCTTGTGACAAGGAAGATAACTTTATCTCTACCTTTCATTCTATGTGATGAAGAGCATACTTGTATATGTAGGAAAAGTACTTTGGGTGTTCTGTGGATGTTTACAGACAATTACATGGAAAAGAAAAAAAGAGCAGATTAAGTTTTGCCAATGAGTCAGTCAAGGTTGGGGGAAAAGTGACAGATGTAGTGTTAGATGAGTAAAATATACTCTAAATACTTGAAGAAGAAAAAGGAAAGCTAGGGAACCTTATTAGATGTTTCTGATTCTCCCTGGAAGGACCCAAGAGGTGATAAGGATGTCTGAGTTGTGTTCCAATTGCAATCACTTAACTGTAATTTTGAACCTGAGTCCTGACTGTATAGTTGTTCCAAGTTCTCTAGAGCCAGCGTAACTGGCATTAACTGTGTTGAACACTAATGCTCATCCTAGAATCTCTATCTTTTCTCCCAGTCAGGCCTGTGTTGAAAACAGAATTCATTTTCATTTCCTGCTCTCCACTGACATTGCTGTGCAGCTGTGCACCAGCTGTTGAGTTCCACCTCACAAGTAGCAGCTTTTCAGTGGTTGGCAAATTGGTATACATCTGGAATGAGATGTTCAAATGACCTCAGGACCCCATAGAATAAATCAAAACAGTGAAGTAATAACTTGGATAAGGTTGTTCTGACGTAACTCCATTGCTGAAAATTATTTAATGTCCATTTTTTTACTTGAGTGATCAATCTCATCAAAGCACAGTGAAATAGGCAATAGTCTTCCATTTAACATTTACAGAGGGTGGGAGCAGAAAAAGTGATTTCAACAAATAAACTGGAATGTGACCTCAGAACTGTACAGTTGTGGGACCCCGGGAGTTTCTCTGTGAGACTTTTCCAGAGAGTTTACATTTGGGCATTAGCTCAGGATAGTGGGCAACCAATGTCACTGAGCGTGCGTGTTTGGGAGGAGGGTGCCAGTGGACCTCCCAGCGTGCTGTGGGACGGTGTTTTGCTCCACAGCTAGTTTTCTGCAGTAACAAAGCATTAGACTCTTTAGCTATTTTTTAACCACTTGCTGCTGTTCTTGTCACACATTCCCTTTTGGGGTGAAACACTCCATTAACTCTGGTTTCTTCTGGGCCCCTTTCCCATTTTAGCTCCTGTAAGTGTAGATGGAAGTAGTTTAGCGGTATGTGTCTGACTCTGTGTCTGACTGCTATGCACACATGGGATCATTTCTGTTCCACCACTCCTGTGCTCAACCCTAGGATCTCTGCACTCTGAGTCCTCACAGCATGCAAAGACTGCAGTGCTAGTCATCAGTGCACAAGGAGAAGGGCTAGAGGCTCAGGAGGGTCTGGTTTTTGAGAAGCCCACAAAACCAAGATAGGTGATACCTAATGCCAAGTTCCATGTGACTCTGACTATGTGACTTCTTGTTACATCTGTGTGCCTGTTTACTCACTGATAAACTGAGACATTTAAAGCCAATTCTGGCAGGCATGGTGGTGAATACTTGCAATTCCAGCACTCAGGAGGCTGAGACAAGAGGACTGCTGTGAGTTTGAGGCCAGCCTGAACTACATAGTGAGACTCTGCCACTCTTGACTAATACATAGCTTTTTTTTTCTGATTGGCAACAGAGTTTATTTTTATTTTTTAATTAATTTTATTCTAAAGATATAAAAAATCCAACAAAACATAACAGAACAAAGTCAGTCAAAACAAAGCAGGAGTACTGGTACAGAACTTCAAAGCAGGATACTAGGAAAACAATAGCTACTATACTATATCTTGTTATCTTCACAATAGTTGACCATTCCATCAGGTATAGTAAAATCAAACAAAAAACAAAATAGAATAAAACCAATCAAAACAAAATATTGAATAAAGCAAAACAATCAGAATAAAAGCAAAACAGTGAGAATAATATTGGGCCTCAAAGACAAGATAAAAGGGAATCCCCCATATTTGCTACATTGCATACTGTCATCCTCCCAAAAGATGCTCAGAAGAATATAATTGTGTAAAACTGGCTATAATCTATGAACTGTAAAAACCTCTCATTCCGAGAAGGCAAAAAGTTTGATCAGGGCATTTAGTGACTCATCCTGACCCTTACAGTAGGCCAGGATCAGGGGCTACAAGCAAAATTTGACAGTCCCTTAGCACCAGTGGTTTTATTTTAGGATTTTCAACCTCTTGAGAACATATCTTGTCCCTTGGGTTTTGCAAGTGGGTTGGGGCAGACGAGTGGGATAGCAGGATGAGGCGTACAAAAGCTGTCGTGAGACACTGACTTCAACCCCTTTACAGCCTTTCCAAGCAGATGGTTGGTGTGACACTATTAACAACCGCGCCTACTGCAACTATGATGGGGGAGACTGCTGCTCTTCCACGCTCTCCTCCAAGAAGGTAAGTGAGGGTGCCGGGAGAAGGGGAAATCTAGTAGCTTCAGGAATTAAGGTAGGCTCTTTGACTATTTCTCCCTCATGGTGTATCATATTTGGTTTTTATGCAATAGCCCAGAGAGAAGAATAATGAAGTATAATTAGAGATTATAAAGTGCCATGATTAAGGGTACTGGTTGTAGTACAGGTTCTTAGGAAATACTAGTGTTCTAAATTGTCAATCCATCAGAAAAGCAACGTTTTTTTTTTTCTCCTGAAAACCTCATACCTGCTTATGATTATCCAAAAAACTTCTCTGTAGGCATGGAAAATAATGGCCTCCACCCCTTGAAGGGTCTGGATTACCAATGAAATACTACCTAGTTATTATTCAGCCTCATAATGAAGCAGTCTTTTATACTGTCTTGTAAATATATTGTAGGTACATTGCGAATGGCTGCCACAAGTTACTTGGAGCACTCTCTGGACTATATCCTGAGCAGTAATCCTTTTCCTGATGTTTTTTTTTTTATCACTATTATTCTTGGCTCTATTAAATTAGCAGATAGGCTCAAGTTGAATCTGCAAAATCAAATAGGCTAAAGTTTTGTAATAATATGGGTAAAAATCCAAGTACTCCAAAGACATTTGAAGTTAGTTGGCCAATTTGATGAATCAGAAGTAGGCAGATGTTATTTCCTTCCCTGTAGGAGTCTCGACAATAAAACTATATCTACCGTGATTGCCGAGATATGGACCTGAATACTACACCTCTTTCTTGCTAATAGTTACTGATCATTTACTATGTGCTGGGCCTTACTCTCACCACTTTCATGAATTAACTTATTTAATTCAGTGCACCTAGGAGTTCATCATATTACTGTTCAATTTGGCCCTATTTTGCTTTAAGAACCAATAAATCCTGAAATAAGAGAAACAGTTCAAGAGCTTGGACCACAGGTCAGAAATCAGGCCAGCTAGTTTCTAGCCATGCTTGTGAAACCAACTAGTCAAGAAATTCATCTTTACAAAAGGAGACATGATCACTCAGAATGAAAGCAAGGAATTGTCTCCCCATCTCACACTGCAAACCTAGGATTCATCTTTAGTGAATTTTAGTGCCTGTGGCCAATGTACACAAGAATCAAGATCGTAAAGGGACGTCACCACTCTGTTGATGACTAAATCACATTTTACTTCATATGTGAAAATATTCTGGGAAATTTTCCCAAACAACCCCACCCATTCTCCAACCCACTTGCCCAATCACCAAGCCTATCTCTTCATCATACCTGGTGCAGCACTTTATGTGATATGCCTGTTTATTTTTAGCTCTTTAGGTTTTCAGTGCCCCAAAAGTAGAATCTTTGTCACTTTTTATATCATTTTCCAAAATGCCACATTCTCCTTGATGTTAGTAGTTATGAACATATAAAAAATAGTGCTTATTTTAGGAGAAAAATAAATGAGAAGATAGTAACTTTTGCTGGACAGTCTTTGTCATGGGAGAGGGATAATTACATAGGAGAAAGGTAAGACTACTACAAGCAATGTATGAGAGAGGCATCATCTTACCAAACTGAAAGCCTCATGCTTTTGAAGATATCAGAGGTGACCCTGCTATCCCAAGAACAGGGGCAGTAGGAGTCAGAAAGCTATGCTGCAGTGTCTTGGCTTTTTATACAGTGCTGTAATTAGCCTGGGTTAAGTTACTCAATCTTTGGCCTTCCCTATACAGGGAAACATTTCAGAGGAGGAATTTCATAAAGACGAAAACAACAACAGAAACGATGCCAGTCAAACTATTCCTAACATTAGTTATGGGTATCTGGCAATATATAAATGTCTTATATCCATCTATTTATTTAAACCAAACACTCTCTGGGGGTAGTTTCTGTTGTCTTTGTCAGTCTGTTTACAAAAGAAGTGTAGCAAGGAAGGATTTCCTTTCCCCAAATGATAAGATGTGTAAGTGAGAGTGCCCAGTGTTAGCTTCAAATCTAAAGTAATCCCACACCTCCTCTGGGACCAGATAAGAAAGTGAAAGCTGGTAGGAAAATTATGTAGCTCGTCACTAGAAATGGGTTATTTCAACTTCTCTTCCATTTCCTTAGGTGACTCCATTTGCTGCTGACTGTGACCAGGATGAATGCACCTGCCGAGACCCCAAGGCAGAAGAAAATCAGTAACTGTGGGGCTGGGCTCCTCCCTCATCTGCCCTGGAGGCAGTCCGAGAGAGTAGTTGCCATGGAAGGAGGCAAAGGTTGAAGAAGGAAGAAAGGTCATAAAATGCAGGAAATAGTGCGAAGGATCTTTTCAGAAATGCAAGAGTATATTTATAGGTGCCAACAAAGGTATCCAGTAGCTCAAACAGGGAAGAATTATAGACAAAAATTTCTTTAACGTGGCAATTGATTAACAGAGGAAGGAGAGAGAAGATAGATAAACAAAGACCTCCTCCCCCATCTATAGTCTATTCAAACCCATCCTCAACTCTTGAGCTACTCCCCACTCCGTACCTTGTCAACTACTCAGCCTCACCCAGTGTGTAAACCATTATCAAAATACTAGAAGAGAAGTTGCCAGGGACACTCTGCTAATAACCATTTCAAATGGATTGTCATCTTTCAGGGCTTGTCTACTCTAATCTGGCCCTATCCCCCTTCTTTTATGTAGTCTCTCTTAAATAATGAGGTTAGTTATTAATTCTTTATAAGTATTTAAACATAATTATATAAATATATTATATATTATATTTTTTGCTGTTTACTAAGCTAAAACTTATCCATTGTCCCACACATGCTGCTGTGAAGTTCATGTCCAAGATGGATGCTAAGGCTTTGAGAACAGAAAGCCAAGTTCTTCTGCCGTCTTTCTATGAATAGGGATTGGCAGGTTAAATGGAAAATGGAGAAAGAGCCAGGAAGAGATGAAGTGGAATTTTGGATGCTAACATGTCAGCCAATGATCTTTATGACTTGGGAACCAGGACCATTTGAAGGAGATGGCAGTTGCAATGATGATACCAAGAAATACAGAAAGTTGGGTATTAGTGCCCATGGTTGATGTGTCCAGAAGAATTAAAAAAATGATTATTTAATATCCATCAAAAAAGAATTTATTAACTTCTCCCTACTTCTTAGAATTCTCAGTTACAGTTGGTGAGACCCGGGATTCTTTTCCACTCCCATATGTGTCTATTTCAAGCATGGTGCTCAGCCCATGAGTCAGTCAACAAGTTTGTGTGAGGGCTCATTCCCTGAGCACCTGGATCACAGGATCTTACACATTCTTCACCCTTGGCCTGTGGTCTCTCTCTTTGTCAGAAGTCCCAGTGGCTGGCCATCAATCACAACCACATTTCCAGTTGTTTATTTTCTGGGGAATAATGTTTTGGAAATGACACAGGAGAAAGGTGGGAAGAGATGAAAAAAGTAGCAGAGTGGAGGAGCCAAAGGAGGTCAAAGAGAGGTAAGAGATCAGGAATAAATCAGGACCAAGAAAGAGAATAGCGTGAGTCCAGGAGATTGAAGTCCAAGCCTCCAAAGAAGACCAAAGAGGATCCTTTGAACAATTCAGAGTCTGAGATGAATTCTGTGCAAGAGTAATGCATACAATCTGTGACCAAGAGATTTTTTTGGGCAAGCTATGGAAAACGTGGAGCAAGGGTGACACTCTGTGGGAAGAAAGAAGAATTTCAACTATTTAGTAGCCATTTTGTTATCTTTACCCTTTCTTGTTCAGCAGATAGACCACACAGGAAATGACCAGATCAATTCTTAACATCCCAGGCTCATTTTTAGTTTTTGTATGTGGCCTTATTGTAGTTTTCTTATAAGTTTCTGGATTAGACCTTAGGGGAAAAAAGAAAGGATCCACCTTTTTAGGGGAATGCACTCTGTATTATTATTTTAAGAAGGGCCAACAAGCCTCATTTCCTTCCAAGTTAATTCTCCAATTGAAAACAAGGGCCAAAAAAACTCATTAGAGTTCAACTGTGGTCTCTCCATGTCATCTGCTCTTCGCTCTGACTAGCTTTTCTACTCTTTTCATCAACAAGGAAGCAATGGCTTTGCAAGAGGGAAAATAAAATGTTATTCATTTCCAACAAAATAGTACCCACACTATTATGTAGGAAAGAGTGCTATTCTAGAATTCAATCACAAATACGAGGTTTGTACACCTTTTTATCCATACTTGGCATGAGCACAGCAAAGTCATTGGTGAAAGGGCAGAGCAGAGTTTGCCCATCTGCTATCTCTTGCCCCGTACAAATGGCCATAGGAGAAACTGCGTGCTAAATAACATTCACTGTCTGGGTCACATTTAGTGGCCCTGGGCAGACAAGAAACATTTATTTCTGGGATCCTAATAGGACATAAAATGGAAAGAACAGTGGAAAAGCTTAGATTCTCTATTTTTAAAAAAACAAAAATGAAAAAAACACATTGTAAAATTGTTTTCTCGGGGAACAATTCCAAATTCCTGGGCATGTGTCAAGTTCTGCCTTGGGCAATCTTGCCTCCAACTGAGGGAGAAGAAGAGCTACCCTAGGCATTGCCCTGCTCAGGAGGCTGCAGCCTCCGGAAGAACATGGAATCTGTGGTTAGTGCCCATGTGTGTCTCTGTTCCGTCTCTCCATAAGAGGACTAATGAGCATATGCCTGTGTCGTACTTCATTTTATAATATTTTGCACTCTGCTGACAGCATGTGCAATTCACCACTGCTTTGGAAAAGGAGAAAAGACAGTTCTTGTTGTGTGGGAAAGCCCATCAGGCTGGAGCCACCCAGCTGTAGTTAGCTATGGACAATCATAGGTGGCTTGTTCTTCCAGTCCTTGTCCCCAAATCCTAGTGTCTGAGGAACTCAAGTCACTCACAAAGTCAAAGGATTAAGACACCATGATCACAGATTCCAAGGGCAGCCGCTCACACTTGTTCCATGTGGTGACCTGCAGTCTTCTCTCACCCACTCACGAAGCCATTGAGGACCTTTCCCAGAGGTTCCTCTATCTCTTTGTTCCCAATCTCTTCAGTCTCTTCTTTTTTCTAGTGAGTAAAGAGTCTGATGTTCATGTTGCCTGGGGGTGGCTGACTGTACTGACTGGCATTACAGCTTCCAATCAAAGAGACACAGAAGAGAGTTCTCAGTGAGGAGAATGGGTAGATCCTGGTCAATAATAATAAAAAAAAAAAGCACACAGCTATTTTTTGGGTCTCTCCTTCCCTTTCCTCCATTATAAGGCATTGGACTTGGCGCTTCTGTTCTGTGCGATCACTAATGAGTGTGTCAGTTAGCACCCAAGGGGATAGTTTGATTGAAAATATAGTGAAAGGAGCTGATCTACTGTATTGTCACGTAAAACAGCTATCGCCAGTTATTTTGTAAGATTATAAAATGTTCATTAAAAAAATCTGCACACAAAATATGAAGCGTCTTTGGTGTCTTAACCTGTGTTTAAATTGTCGCATCACATTTGGATCACTCCGTTGGTTTGTGCCGGGTCCAGACATTAGTCGTTGGTTAATTGGTTAAAGGATCATTCCCTTCAGCTATTAGAAGACTAGTTACTGAGTAAACAGAATGCGTAAAGAAGATTCACATGAAAATTTATGAAGAGAGCTGACATATGAAAAAACAGAGTACAGTAGTAATGTCAGTCGCCTTGCAAGTTGTGAAACAGTCTACAAGAATAATCTGCAATTCAGAAGAGACAAGCATTCCTCCTTTGGAAGATGGTCAGTGAAGGATACATCTGACTTGTTAGGCAGAAATGGAGGTAGGGAAAAAGCGAAGAACAAGGTTGAAGATAATGGAGGTAAGAATGGGAAAGACTACACATGATTGGACGTCAGTGAGGCTTTCAGCTTAGCTACAAGGTAGAAGTAGCCTAATGTATGCCATGCATTTGGGAAACACAGTCTTAAGGAATTCTCACAGCAAATCTGAAAGTTGTGTATTCTCATTTCACAGAGGAGAACACCAAGCACCAGTCAAGGGAAGCACATTGTTCCAGGTCACACAACCAAGCAAGGTTCAAGCGAGGTCTATGAGACACTAGGGTGTAAGCAGGAATAGAAAAATTGTGATTAAGAAGGTGAGGGGAAAAGAAATATCCAATATGAAACCTGCAGCCTGTAACCATAATTGTCACTGATAGAGAAAATGAGCCAGGAAGACTGGGCTTTTACTAGAAGAGTATATGTTTGCTTTTTCCATAAATTTGGTCTGAGAAGCAGATAGGCAATTAATTGGAAATATTGTATAAAGCAGTATTCAGCTCCCTAAGAAGGATTCTACAACTGGGATCATCTTGCAAAGCTGTCTGGCCTTGCCAGGCACTAACTGGCAGCTTGAAGGACTGCATAGGTGTCTCAGCTCACCTATCATGTGGAAAGTCTTGCAAAGTAGGTGGAAATACAAGCTTGAAACTTGGGGAGAGGTTTACATTTTATAGTAAAAAAGATTATTAGCTGGTATTTCTGTAATGGTCACAAAGTGCTTTCAGATGCTTTATGATTCCTCATAAGCTCAGCAGAGCAAGACAAGTTTTGTTTTTTCCATGTCACAGGTAAAGAAAATGGGTTTCAAACAGGTTATTGGAGAATTTAAGTCCCTATATCTAAGAACAGGTTGGAAATGGAATCCAAATTTTCTGCCCTCAAATGTGATGTGTTTTCTACTAAACCATATTTATCCCACTGGAGCCAAGAGTAAAAACAGGCCCTGTTGCAATGGAAAAGTTTAATATCTCTTTACCTATTTGTTTTAAGGTAGTTATTGCTTTCCTTGTGGCTTGTTTAGTAGCTGAGTCTGTTTTCTCTCCTGCTTGTTGTCCATAGCTAATTGTAGGAAGACTGAAGGCAAACCTTTCTGAGCACTGTTCCAGGCCCCTCTCCTCATGCCAGGCCCTGAGCATAAGCAGATGCCCTTGGACATGCCAGTTAGGACAGCTGGACAGAAACAGCTGGCAAGGCTGTCTTCTTAATAGCTTCCCCAGGGAGCGTCCTGGACAGAGACTCTGGACTTCTGGTTTCCATTGACTGACAAACTTAAATGACACAGTGAGTCATGCATGAGCTAGAAAACATGCAACTTCTAGATTCAGGCCTTCCAGGTGATGAGGAGCTCCAGGGTTGAGGGCAGGAAATAAGGTTTACACTTAGAAATAGCTCAAATGCACCTCTGAAGTTGGTTTCACATCATCTCTTTTTTGTCACCCCAAGACAACTACTGATTCTAGACTCTTGGTATTTTGATTTCCCAATGGGAGGCCTGTGATTATCTTTGCCCATAAAAGTTCCACATGTGCCTTGGCTATTTGTCCTCGAAAAAGGCAAGGCTAGTTTACAGACTAGATAGTTACTGTCAAGGCTGCTGCAGTCCGAACCTTTCTAGGCTTGAATGGACATTGCTGGGCAGAATCTAGTGTGGTGGCTACAGCACTGATGTGTGTGTGTGACTTGCTACATCTAACTTCTTGCTGGTGATTTTTGTTTCTTTCTTTTTTTTCTGATCCTTCACTGGATCTTTAGGTTACATTGCTAAGTGCTTGTAAGAACTGCTGTGACAATGGTAGAGTACATTCTTGGAAGAAACCTACCAATCTAATCTGGTTAACATTTCAAATGAATATAATAAAAACATTTCTAAGCTCTGAAAGACAGTTCAGAGTAACAGCAATAGTTCTGAGTAACTGCAATTTGCTAATGTTTTTCAAATCAAATTTTCTTCTAAGGATAATTTAATATAGACAAGCTTCCTTTTCTTTGTCTTTGTCCACATAAAAGTCACTTATTCTAATGCAAAAAAGTAAATAAAGGGAGAGTGTTGACTTTTTAATGACTACCAATCATGCTGTATCAATTTGCCTTTTCTCTCCTTAGGTAACTGCTATCTGAAAGCAGCTGCCTTTTTAAAAATGTTTATAAACATACAAATCACATTTAAATCTTACAAAAGACTGTCAAAGTTAGAAAATTTCCCCTTACTGAAATTTATGTGCAACTCCCAGTGTTTTCTAAACACAAAGCCAATTTGTGTTAGGGCACAAATGCCTTCCAAGTAATGACTTTGCTGGGAATAAATCAACAGCCATTTAAATGACCTGTAAGAGAGTTCCTACTGCTTTTAAAAATATTCAAATAGTCTCGGAGATGTCAGAAAATGCTACTTATTAATTCAGTGCTGCTCATATATTCTCTACCTTGATAAATGACTTTTCATCATGAAGCTGGGGGCAAGGGTGACTCACTGTGGATCTCAATATATAGGACAGATTGCCGACATACAATCCATTGGCAGCAGCTCAGTGAGCTACAAGGATGAAAAGCCCAAGCTTTCAAGCCTGACAAATCTGAATTTGGACCCTGTCTCCAAAACTAACTAGTCATATACTTACTCGGTCTCTGAGACTTAGCCTGGATACTTACTTCTTCTCATTGCGCATGTGAGTAAACTGTTCTCTCAGGAAGTTTGAAGGTAGAGGAGAGCAAGGAACTGCCATTATGTGGATTCTGAACACTCTTCATATTCTCAAAAGCACCATGTTACTCTAACACTGGAGGGTTTCTGAGATGTATGCCATCACTAGTTATCTTCTCAGGACAGTTAGAGCAGATGGAGACTCTGGAGTGGTTCGGTTGCCAGATGTTTTAGCCCACTGATTCAGAGAGCAGCCAAATAAGTTTGTGAGGCAATAGTGATAAAGCTAAGCATGGAGAAAAACAAACCAGATAAGGGAAACATTGTGGAATTGGAAAGAATGTTTGTAAACTCAGTTGATATCTACCTGGAAAGTTGTGTCAACTATGTAGGAAGGCGATTATTTTCTTTAAAAGACAAGGGAATTGGTGAATTTCTCCAGTTTGTAGAATACCAATGTCCAGTACAAACCTTTGCAATGATGTAAATGTTCTGCGTCGGCATTATTCAGGGTAATGGCCACTAGGCATCTGTCTCTATCTAACTCTCAATGTGTGACTAATGAGACAGAAGAACTGCTTTCAAATTTTGCTTAAATCCAATAATTAAAACATTAATAGCCACATATAACTAATGACCACCATATTGGTCATCACAATTCTAGAATATTATACCTGTATCACTCTATTTGACTTTAAAACATACTTTGGGCGTGATTTTTAAAACCATGCTTCTCACATTTTATAACTGATGAAACTCTACATCAAGCTCACTTTGAAGTTTTAGGGGTTATATTATGGTATCTTAGGAAAACAATGTATTAAAAAATAACCTAAAATTTATACCTACAGAAGCCTCAAACAATCAAAAAGGAAAAAAATAAAAACAGATCCCATACTGGCATTACCTGCTTATACATAATTTATCTAATAGATAATGGAGCACAGTTAGAACCAGTATCTAAGTTTGGAGAAATCATACAGTGGCTGAGGAGCAATGAAATACTCCACATAAAGGACACTTGGGAAATATCAGAGAGGTACAAAGGAACCTGAGCTGGCACAATCAGGAAGTGGCAAAGCCAGGATTTGCATGTGAGAGCCAGAGTCTGTGCATCAACCCATTGCACAATGCTAGAACATTCCATTTCCTAAACACAGAAATTAGTTTTGTAGGTTTTGACACTTGAAAAGATCATCAAAAGACCATATTATTCACTACAACATTTCAGTCAGCAAGTTGTTGTACCTGATTATACATCAATCTAGTAGTCAGAAACTCACTACCTTCCAAAGCTGTACAAAGGCAAAAAGTGCTTCCATGCTGGTTACATCATGGTTGCATTCAATAAATTTTTATTGAACTACTATGTTGAGCAGGTACTAGAGATTCAGTGCTGAGCAAATCAGACTGAGTGTCTGCCCTCAAACAACTCAAAGAGGAGCTGAAAGGGATAAACAGTGTGCACATAAGTAGATATATCAGCTCGTGGAAAGTGCTAGGAAGAAAATAAGTTATGGTAGGGAGAAAGGGTGGCTAGGGCTGGGAGTGGGTGCCAGTTTATGTAGGGAAGAGCCGTGAATACTTTGGTGATCGGTGAAGAAAGTGAGTGAGAGCTTCTCAATACTCACATACAAGCCATGGACCAACCCCCTATATTTCACAGCCATTACCGTCCTTCACAGATGCCCTACTGTACCCTGATTCAGGCAAGAGGCATCTCCCGGACAGACCATGGTAACACCACCAAGTAAGGCTCCCTCTTCTGCTACTTCTTCCAATCCATCTTGTACAGAATCCACATCACTCTGGTGGAGTTATACATTGCTCAGGGAAATGAGTTTGCTATCTCTGCCTGTCATTAGATATCACAACTCAGCAAGCCACCCTTTTACACTGAGCTCCATGACCCTGTGGAGGGAAAGCCTCCCAGCTCCTCGAGTCCCCACTGTGTGCTCACACTGTTTCCTGGGCTGGACCCCTTCCCCAATCGTCTTGTACCTAAAACCTCACTCATGTCCCCTGCTGCTCCTCACACGCATATCCCAATTTCATGCGGACTTTCTTCATCATCCGTGTAATGAGATTCATTGTTTCTGTGGCCCTTCATACTCCTCTCTTTAGATAATCAATATATTTGACTTTTTTTTTAAAAAAATTAAATGTCTTTTTGTCTTTTCTCACTAAGAACTGTGAACTCTTTCAAAAGGAAACTTAGAGTTCCCCTAAGCCTTCTGGTGACTTCTATGAGGGTTAGAGAGAGAGGGGGAAAAAAAACTACCCTTTTATCAGAGTAAAGTAAACCAGTTTTAGAGACAGTGGCTTGAAGATTACATTAGCAAAAGTTGAATGTGTTGACACATTTACTCTTTGGGACAGACATCCTTGGGCAGGACACTTCTCACATTTCTTCATGGTGGCCCTGAAAAGGCTGTCTTATTCACTTTTTTTTTGGATCTCTGCCACTGCTTCACAAGGTGATGATGAAACACTGAAATGTGCTGAATTGATTGCCCATCAGATTTTATGTATGTAAGAACCAAAAGAAGAGAAGATGCTGGTGAGGCCATGGGGAGAAAAGAACCCTTCTAAATTGTTGGTGGAAATGTAAACTTGTATAGTCACTACGGAAATCAGTATGAAGATTCCTCAAAAAACTAAGAATATCAATTCCGTTCAACCTAGAATTCCCTTTCTGGGTATCTCCTCCAAAGAGCTAAACATAGCATACTACAGTGATACATGCATACCCATGTTTACAGCAGTACAATTCGCAGTAGTTAACTCTTGAAAGCAATCTGTATGTCCATCAACAGATGAATGGATAAAGGAAATGTGATATTTATACACAAAGTACTCTGCTATAAAGAAGGATAAATTTGATTCATTTGTAGGAAAAAGGATGGAATTTAAGATCATAATGTCAAGTGAAATGAATCAAAAACACAAGTTTAAATATTGCATGGTATCTCTTATATGAGAAACCCACAATATAAATAAAGAGCGAAATAAAAGATAAATAATAGGAAAGAAAGAGATAATTCTTTTGTAAATGGTAAGGGGACCAAGAGATGAAAAGGGGAAGGGAAGAGGAGGAAAGGTGAAATGAAAAGAATTAAGATGTTATGTAGATGTACCAGCTCCCCACAAAGAATGCAATCATTATGCACTGCAAGTATGTCCTGATAAAAATTAAAATTAAAAAATAAGATGTTTTATTTGTGTGTTTGGGGTAGGAGTGAGTGGTCCTGTGGACACTTGAGCTCTATAGTCTGACTTGTTGTTTAACAACAGTTAGTGAGGTGGTAGGAACACAAGGCCAATACAGAAGACTGTAAGTTTTGAGCACACGGTACCGGATGACTCATTCTCAGGTAAACCTCAGCTGAGGGATTTTTCAGACAGTTTTGTATTAAGGCACACTGCACCAGCTAACAGATGTGCATGCGCATCTCAGGTGTAGATATGGAGTCCACAGAATTGGAAAAAAGTAATGGCAATTGTTAATCAGGCAAGAACAACAGGGACTCAAAAGCAACCTGCCGTGAGACTAAACTTGGTGACTGTGAGCAAAGTAAGAAATGACTTGAGTTCAATTTTTTCATCTGTGAAATGGAGCAATGATAATTCCCAAGTTAGAAATTATTTGTTAAAACAAATGTGAGGTGCCTACAGGGAACTGGCACCTGATAAATGGTTGTTACGAGTATTATTAAACTAGAGAAACATAAATGTCCATGGTACAGAAGAACCAAGAAAAAACAAAGTAGCAGTTACGGTAACTGGATGACTTTTGAATTTTTATCTACTTTTTGGCCTAGCATATGAGTTATTCTAATAGGACAGCTAATGTTTCTCTCTCTCTCTCTCTCTCTCTCTCTCTCTCTTTCTCTTTTCGTTTGTGCATGTGTCTGTTTCTGTGTCTCTGCCTCTCTCTGTATCTCTGTTTCTCTGTGTGTCTTTCTGTGTCTATGTCTGTCTCTGTCTCTCTCATACACACACACATACAAACACAACTGAATGCTATATGAACTTTTATCTGTATTTTAAATATAATTTCATTTAAAACAATAGTATGTTCCAAGCTGAGGCCTCAGATAAAATAGTATGAAACCCTGATTCCAAGTATTAAAGGAGGGAAAATTTTTATTAAAAACTACATCACCAAAACAATGTAATTTAACCACCATTTCAGAAAAACATTCTAGTGCCAAAACATGTCCCCGAGCTGTGCCATCAGCAGCGCACTCACTGATGAACAACTCATAGCCACATACACAGTTTCAGAGTTTACACTCATGAAGTAAAAAGGGCCTGGGTAGAAAAGGTTTCTCTCTAGCTGTAAATGAAGTTCCCACAGATACCAAGGCATCTGTATATATTTCAGGCTTTGGTTCTCTCAGAGTGATCTTTTGTAGACAATCTGGGTACTTCTTTGTTGACAGGTGCTCACTGAAAAGTGCAGATTTCAAAATCAAGACCGGGTTCGGAATCTTGACTCATAGAAGCCTTGAAGGGATGAATACATCTTTTAGGGCCCAGGTGTAAAGCGAGGGATGGGTTTACACTTGTTACCTTCTTATGCATATTCAATCACTTAACACAGTAATCCTTCAAAGCACTTAGCACATAACGTGTTCCTTGTGACTTTCTTTCCCATAGTATCACTGGAGTTCTATCATTACATATTAATATCTGTCAATGACTATTTATTAATGAATGAATTTCCTTCCTTCTTTTTCAATGACCTTCATCACCCTGTTAGCATTTCAGATGCCTCCAAAATCCCATCTCTTATTTCCAGTTTCTATTCATGCACATTTTAGACAGTTGAAGTTTGTGCACACCTAAATTAGTCAAAGTTTCAATTAAGAGGAAATAGGAGATCAAAGAGTTGGGTACAGACGAAGGAAATTAGGTGCAAGATCTGGGGGTGAAAGCAGGCCAGATTCTGGCAGTATCGGTTTTCAGATTCCAGGAATGCCAGACCTCCTGCCTTCTAACAAACCTGGCCACAAGGCAACCTTCTTGCTGCATTCTTATCAGGTATTCTATGAATCTTCTGGCTATGAATGTTTTGTCCAACTATTGAGCTTCCGACATGACTCTGCTTTGACCTCAAGCTTTCTTTGTATTCTCTAATCCCAGCCCTCAATGTCCTGCCAAATCCAGCCCTTCACTGTATTTGTGGCCTTGGCTTTCCTGGCTCCAGTCTCTTTCCACATTTCAATCCACTGCCATCCACATTCCTACTGCTAACGCATGTCTTCTCTTTGATCAAACTGTGAGGGCCTTGGATCTCAGGTCCATCTCTCCACAGTGACAACACTGCCTTGAAAAGGTCAGGAAGGAAAGGAAATGAGAGATGTGAACTTCTGCAGAGATAGGCTTTCTAAGTTTTACATCATCCACTGAAAAGTGTCAGTCTCAGAGTCTGAGGAGAATGAAATAATTTGTAGACCAACTCTCTTGGCTCTTGGTGGAGTTTTCCAAATTTCTTCTTGGAGGCCCCCATTTTGCAGTGGGTGGTAGGAAAACCTACACCTGGGAGGCCTGCTGGTGTTTTCCATTCCTGTCTTCATCTTGAGCATTCCAGAGAGGTACAGGCAGTCCTTGCTAGTGGCCTGGCCCCAGGCTCTGTGGGAAGCAACTCAGCTACACTCAGACATTCCAGTTGCTGCTCAAACCCAGTGGCACTTCATTAAGTCCCGGGCCACACCCTCTTCTCTGAGTGTTTGCTGGTTTGCTGTGGCAACCAAATACCCTTTCTTTATGTTCCCCCCTCCTTGCCTAACTGCAGTCAACTCCATCACCAACACCTCCATTGTGGGCCTTCTCCAATCCTTTTCTAGTTGCCAAGGGACACAGAGGCTACAGGGAGAAGACCAAAACATCTTCCCTATCTGGTACCCAAGAGTGGGAATGTTTAGAAGGTTGGAGGTCCACAATACAGTACATGACCTTCCCAGTCAGGAGTTAACATGGTGTAGACAGGACTGATCAAAATAGATGTGTAAGAACATTTCTACTCCTTAACTGTCTAGACATTCAAGTAGATTGACTGATCTACCTGAGAAAATGGTCACATTGATAGGTAGGAATGATGGGCATACTTTGACTCTTACATCAGTGCAGACAAAAATTCAATGAAATATGAGGCAAGAGGATCTGGAGCTCTGTTTCTCTGTGGGCCCATAGATGTTCATCTGCAGGAGTTTTGGCAGTGTATGAGCATACATTCAGTCATTGCTTCTACCCGGCTGTGGTTGACACTGTACCAATGACTTGAATGAAACCACAATACTGCACATTTCACCATTCTCAAGAACTTCATGTATGTCTCCCCTTGCAAACAAACCTAATACAAAGAAAAAAAAACTGTTCAATCAAATGTTGTTAGTTTAGTTATCCTCACCATCTTGAACTTTTGTGAAAGGGGAAATTATTTAAGTGGGCCACATGGCAACATTACAGAGTGTCATACTGAACTGCCGTGGAGAGGTTGCTTGCAATGTCTGATTTCCTCATCTATGGAATGTGTATAGTGGTAGTTATCCCTCCCTAGTGTTGTTGGGAAAATTAGAGAAGAGAAGCCATGTAAAAGTGTTTACAATATTCCTGGCACATAATAAGCAATTAGTCAACATTAGTTGCTTTTAAACATAGCAATACTTTCAGCAACTGAAGGTATTTCATATGAAATAGTAAAACACCTTTGAGAAAGTTCTAGATCAAAGTTTCAACAGGATTTGGGGCACATAATCAAAAAGATACATAATATGTGAACTTGGACTATGTTTTCTTGCTATTCAACCATGCTGTTAAGGAAATGGACCTGGAAATTAACAATATTGGTGAAACATACAGTTCCATTTTAATGTCTAAAGAACACTGAAGAGGGACAAAGAACACCAATAATGTTGACAACTTACTGGATATGTTTCAGGTATTGTTTTAAATACTGTCCAATTTAATTTTCAGGCTGTTTGTTGAAGTTAGCAAGCTATCATGTCTTTCCTCAAACCCATCCTCTCTACTCTGCTCTGTAATGCTGTTGTTGGAGCATTAGAAAAGTGGATCCATTGTCTTTTATCAACAAGGGGCATGGGAGGGACACTGGAATGAAGAAAAGGAGCAAGATTTGTTCCTTCCTATTAGCTTCCCTACTCAGAATCATCCTGCCGTGGGCCCTTTAAGATGCAGCAGCAAAATTCTCCAGTTTCCATCATTTTTGTGTACTTGAAGCACTGATCTCAGTCTCTAAACAAGTTCCAGCACTAGGAAAATGCCCTCTTCTCCTCAAGGACATCTAATATCTGATAAACCAAATTCCTCCTTTTGTCCCGTCATTCTGTATATAGCAGTGGTGCCATTTTCTGCAGTAATTAATAAAAGTTCTGTGATATCTCAGAGATATTTGTGTTTCAAATACTTTCACTTTTTTCATCCTGTTACATCCATTAACTAATTCCCTATATTAAATTCTATCTGTTTAAGTCTTGGTCAAAGCTTAACTGATATACTGCAGAAATGGACAAATCCTTTGAAATTGTTTTTCTTATGTTTTCTTAGATAGTAAAATAAAGCTATGAAGACTCTGCTAAATTTAGTTTTAGAATTAAAAAAAAAACCAAAAGTAACAGTTCAGAAAAGTTAAGTGTCATGCTGTGAAATTGGTCAATATTGGTAATACTGGGGCTAGGTAACCTCAGAAATTAGTTATTTGTTCTTATTCTACTTCCCTTATTAAATCAGGGAGATAACAAGAAATCTGGGGAGACTGAATCATTCTCAGGCGTGGTTGGGCTCAGGTTCCATTTCTAAGATTTGGGTAGCATTTCATAACCTAATAAGAGGCTGTATTAAGAAGGAGGAGGTCCCTGTAGGAGGGCGAGAAGATTTCTTAGAGCAATACTGGCCCGTGGGGAAGAGAATTATGGGTAGGGTCCTGGCAAAGGGAATTATAGGAGGCCAAGGAAAGGCAAAGCCAAAGAGGGAGTCAAAAATATTCCTTGATGGATGGTAACTCTCATCAATGCACAGTGAATTTATATTCATTATATGTTATAAGTTATAAATAATACATGATGTACTTACAGTCGATTTTTTCTTAGTCTTGATTCCAAGTGTTCTATTCCTATTAGCTTCCTATAAATCAGGGCAGTTTAATGTGTGACATGAATCCAGCTATTCTTCATTTCCCTAATCTTGTTATTCACTGATCATGATTCTTGCCACTCTTTCTGGCCAGGTTCTGGTCCATTGTCAGAAGTGTTTTCAAGTCTATTGTGTAGGCAGCCACCATCGCTTGATCAAAGTTAGCACTCGCATGGAGACATACTTGGTATCCTTGCAGTCTTAGAGTTCATGAAAATTCATTTATATTTGGCATCAAATTTCATCTTCCAGATTGTCACTAAGACTTTAAAGGGTTACAAAATTCCAGTGTCAGATAATACATAATAATTTCTGTTTGAAGTATATGTTAGTTAAGACCTAGGCAGGAAAAGACAACTCATTTTAGATAATTTAATAGGGGAAGTTTAAACTGGGACACCATTTACAGAGAATTTGGATAGTGAAAAAGGCCTGTAGCTAAAAATGAGAGAGATCCAGAAGCAGTACCTGCTTTGAGAGAACAGGGGACACACGTAAGAGACAGAAATCATGTAGGAGGTGCTAGAGATACCATCCTTCTTCCTCTTGTCACACGATCTTCCATGAGTGTCTTTAATGGCTCAGCTAGCCTGTTGAAAAAGAGCCTGGGAGATGAACTTTCCAAGTGTCTGCTTTACATTGTACGGATAGAACAAAGAAGGTCTAGATTGTCAGGGAACAAATCTGAGAACTATAAGACAACTGGGTGGTGAGGAACATAAGCATTACCATGTTGTGTTCAGTGGTCATTGGGCATGCAAGGTATGTATGTCTAACCTTGTTTTCATCCACAGGCAGTTAAATTCAGGGATACCACTAGGATATGATTTGAGGTAGTTTTATTTCCAAGTGGATAGGTTGGAGAACACTCTGACTCATTGGACAATAGTAGCCTCAGGGTCACTTGACATTTGGATCAGTGGGAACAAAGGAACTTGCTCCCATTTATTAAGCACAGAATTTAAATGAGGTTCTTCTACTTGGAAAGGTAGTAAGGATTCAATTACACTAATTTGTACCCTATGTGAGCAGGCGTATCATAGACTCTAATAAAAGGCAGTTTTGGTGAAGGAACATAATGTTAAAACCTGTCCATCTCTAAGGAAATCAATCCAATTACAGCATATATTGCAAAATCTTGCAACAAAGAGGTTTATTTTTTCTCGCTTTGACCAGTATAAACATGAATGAAATCCTTGATTCTCATGTGTATGAAAGAAATTAACTTATTCTATAGGTTAGGTTTCATTTGAAAGCAAACAGTTGTTTGATTCATCATAATATACAATAAGAGCTGATGGTGGAAAGAGGTTTTAGAAGAAGAGGTTACTAAATTCAAGGATGGGCTGTATGTATCAAGCTATGTACTCCTGCAGGCCTTTCTTGCCCAAATTTTTATCTAAGTATTGGAGAGAGACATGAATGCATGAAGAAAACAGAACAAGCTAACAAGAACCATTAAGGCACAATATAGGACAAATTCAAACATATAGAACTAGACTCACTATTTTGGAGCTCTACATTATTGTCATGTAATAGACAAAATCATAAAAACCAAAACCAAGTCAAATGAACAAGTGGCAATGTGCTCAGACTGTGAATATAGGCCATGCGTATTAGTCACCTACTCATCACTGGAACAAAATACTTAAAACCCACAATTTAAAGGAGAAGAAGCTTATTTTGGCTCACGGTTTCAGTCATGGTCACCTGGCTCCAAGGCATAAGCATCATGATGGAAAGACCTGGCAGAGGAAAGCTGGGAGGCAGGGAGAGAGAGGAGGGAAGAATGGGGGGTAAGAACAATTCTCGCCGGTCACACTCCCAGTGACCCACCTCCAACCAGTCCCCACCTGCTAATAGGACCTTCAGCTACTGAACTCATCAATGGGTGAATTCACTGATGAATACAGTGCCCACATGATCTGGTCACGTTCAACAGCACCATGTACTTTGAACCTTTTCTTTATAGAAGCGATGGGTTTGCATTGGACCAACTATATCCTCTTTTCTTGTTTTATGAAGAGTAACTAGGCATTGCTTTGCAAAAATCTCAGTGGAAAGAGTATTCCGTTCTAAGCAACTAAATTAAAAATGATGTGTTAATGACGGAGTACAATATAGTGCAAAGATTAGAGTCAGTAAAGTCTTTGGTCAAAATACCTGCACTTCCAAGTAGCTGTGAACTTGGACAGATATTACAAAGGCTGTGAAAACTGTTTTCCCTCTCTTAAGAGTACTTATTTCAGAATTGCAAAGAAGACTGAGGAATGTTATACACTTAAAGTGCTCAGCACAGACACTGGGCACATATTAACTGAGGAATATGAACATTTGTGTACATGAAGTTCTGAATGCAAAAGAGCAGAAAAATAAAGTAATTGGGAGAAACTCTTCTCTTCTAATGTTTCTTCCTTACCCTAAGTTTGCTTCTTCTATCTCTTTCTTTGCCTGACTCTGGAAGGATTTTCCTCCTCTCCCAAGGTTTCCAAAACTTTGAAGTTTACCCTCTCAGAAGCACTGAGATGCCATATTCCACTCTTTCTTTTTGCTGTCCTCTGATGGATCAAAATCTTGCCTAATTAGTGAGAGAGACATTCTCCACCTCCCCTTTCTTGTCATGGCAAATTCATGATCAGGGTAGGCAAGTGTTCTGTCATTGGTTGTATGCAATAGATACTCTTGGTCCCAATCAGATTTTTCTTAGCAGACCCCACTGCTGATTTTAAAATAATCATTTTATTTTGTTGCACAATTTTGGGCGTCAAGAATTCAGGAAAGGCTTGGCAAGATGATTCTTTCTCTCCTCATGGCATTGATGGAAGCTACTTGGTGTTATGCAATTAGTAGAGGGTCCAAAGGAGCTTCATTTGCATTTCTGATGCCTTTACAAGGTTGTCCCACCTTGGAGACCTGAGTATTTATAGATGATCTCTCTGCTATGGAGGGCCCAGCATGGTGGCCTTATAATTTTTATGTGCTTCCGAGCTCCATGAGCAAGAATTCCAAAGGAGGCAGAATCCTCGAGGATTTTTGTGACTCTTAGAGTTAGAAGTCACATGTCATTTCCATCATCATCTGTGGGCCAAAACAATCTTAAACTTGTCCATATTAAAGGGGGCAGGCAGTAGAATATAGTTTTAGATGGACTGACGTTGAAGAACATATGGGCATGACTAAAACATGCCACAGAATTCATTCTCTTTAATCATTCCTGTTTTGGGCAAGCACTAGGATTTTGAACATCATTTTTCAGAAGGATGCATTAAGTCCAGGGTTTTAACATCCAATTACTGAAGAGTTGAAAGGGAGTTACACGCTTTGGGGGCAACTAAGATAACATCTGAAGTTACACTGTGCAGAGAAAGAAGGAGATGGAATGTTATGAGCTACCCACCTTGGGGCATTTCACAGTACCCAGCCTATCTCCAATGACTCTAAAGAATGCAAGATAAGAATATGTCCAAGAGGACCTTGAGCAGCATCTTAGAAATCCAAAGTGTAAATTCCAGCAACTCCCATAGCATCCTGTATGTCTTTATCTTAGTTGTCCTTACCCTTGTAATGATAGGTTCAGTGTGTAGCTTTCCCCTTAAAATGCTGTGCTCTGATAAAAAATAGGCTTGTATCCTCCACATCATACATAGTATCTGGAATACAGTAGGTATGCAATAAGTATTATTTTATTGGAGAAGGCTGTCAAGAAAAGATGAGACCTACCACCACATAAGTTTATAATCAGCTATGAAAAATCTGACTTTTTTTTCTAATTAGGATGATTTCTATACCTCTATATTTGGATAGTCAGCATAACATTTAAAATCTTCACAATTGCCTAGCAGGTCCAGGCAAATCACTCAGATTATGAAGACATAAGATAACATGAACACACTCAACAGTTACTAACAGCTTTGTTTATTATTTAGTTGATTATTTCATTTTTATAATCGTACAATAATTCTCTCTTAAACAACACTGTTATACTTGAAGATGGTCACATTATATTCCTTCCTCCTTCTACAGTAGTAAAGTGTTTTTCTTGACACTTAATCTTCCAATAAAACATTTGAATATCAAGAAGTTCAGTTAACTAAAAATAATGAAAAGATCAAACTCCATGGAAAATGGTTGCACACTCAGTTAAAGGTCTGCAGCTATTACAGTAGTTCAGGTACATTCAAGAGGAAACAGCAGAGGTCTCAAAGGGACACTAGATCTGAGGGTGTGTTGGTGAATGAAAGTGATTCCCTTAAGACCTGTTTGGCAGTTTTAAAACTTGAGGTTTGATACTGGTTTGGTACCATCACTTTTTCTAACCAGGATGTCCTCCTCAGGTAAGCACTGAGAAATGTTGGCAGGATGTGATTGAAAGTGTCCTCCAAGGGGAAAAGAAATCCTCTAGTTAGTTGTGCAACTATCCATAGATTACCCCTACCCCATTCATGCTTGCCTTCATAACTTGAAAGTGGTTGGACACAGACGTAAGATGCATATAGGTAGTAAGGAGAACACAAAGGGACAGAGAGGAAGGAAGGAGGAGAAAGGAGGAGGGAGGGAAATGGAGAAACCAGGAGGAAAAGAAGAAGGTCACTCAAAAAGCAAAGTAAAAGTGGATAAAAGGAGGAAGAAAGACTCAGGAGAGTCTGAAACAATGCTCAAAGGAGAGCAGAAGATAGTGTGCTAAAAGAAACAAAACTGAGGTAACAGAGGAGCCACCCTTATCACCCTCCACACCCTCTCATCAGCTCCCATCTCTCCACTACTGGGGCAAGAAGGCAGCGGTAGCCTCATCACCCTCCTACTCAACGTCAGGACATGGTTTTCGGCAAGGACTTTTCTAAAACAATGGCAAAACGGTAGCAGCAAAGAGTTGATGCTCCAGATCCTGCCCAATAGGCCTATCACATCCTCTTCTCCAGCAAGGATGAAAACCTGATCCTGTGAGGCACTTTAGCTGAGGCCCCTGAATTGATCACAAGTAAGATAGCCACGCTTTGCTGTCCTTCACTCGAAATGTAGGGGAATCTCTGGGGCAGGTATGTTAGAGAGAACAAACTCAATCTTTCTCTGGAGAGAAGCAGAGAGAGTCAGAGGGCAGTAAGCCCAACCTTGCTTTCAGCCACGTTACAGACTTCATTCTCAGTCTGGGGTGGGTAAGGCCATGTGCTGCAGAGTTGCTGATACCAAGTGTGCCCTTGTTCCAAGTCTAAGGGCAAAGCTTGGATCCTCCCCCTTCCACTACACAGGGAATGGGGGGCATCTATACTTGGGTGCTTGGGAAAAGTGGAACTCTCTGGGCAGGTCCTCTGTGGAGCCAGGAGCTCTGATGGACGTATACTGCAGGCTGGGCTGAGAAC
This sequence comes from Dasyprocta punctata, assembly GCA_004363535.1. Lineage (NCBI taxonomy): Eukaryota > Metazoa > Chordata > Mammalia > Rodentia > Dasyproctidae > Dasyprocta > Dasyprocta punctata. The sequence continues at coordinate 58,236 of RJWM01006559.1, forward strand.
AGTATGATGATCACAGGGTGGCTGAAATCCTGGCTGTTGGCTCTACAGTCCAACAGGCCAAACTCATCCTGTAGCTCAAGGAGCTAGAGCATGAAGGATTTAGAGGAAGTCCAGCAACCTCTCTGCCCCAGTTTCCTTCTGGCTGAAATGTGTACAAGAATAGCGCTTCCCTCAGGGAGTTGTAAGAATTCAGTAATACTGTGTTTAAAGTGCCTCCAGCCATGCCTGTCATGCAGAAAACACTCAATAAACATTGGCTGCCATTATTCTACTCAGAAAATATCAGCAAGGCCCAGTGATTGCCTTATAGGTCCTGCACTTCCTTCCTAAACTTTGTCATGTGTTTCCACAGGAGGAACCCTGATCAAAGCCAGGGTGGTTGATAAAAAGTTGGGGACAGCTAAGGCCATCACTGGTTGACATGGCCCTGGAAGGCTGTGGCTATTTCTGGAAGGCTGGACTTCCTGTTGACTAAGTCAACAGACAATACCTGGGCAGAGGGTGAAAATGGTACCCTTGTCCTTCACTGTAGTCAGTTAGTGCTTGATTCTCCACAGGCCCTGCTACTCTCTGCAGTTAGATGAGTGGTAACAGAGGGGTGGCAATCACAGACTCCTCTTGCTGATGAGCATTAGAGAAATAACTGGCAAAAGTTGGGATATAATAAACAAGTTTAGCAAGTGGTGGAGTGGACAGAATTTTTTGCTTTTGTTTGTTTGGAGTTTTGTTTTTTTGTTTTTATTTTTTTGAGGCCAGTGATAGTTTTAGTCCTCAGAAACACTGACATGATGTATGGATTGCTCTGGCCCAGTCCAAACATAAGCCAAGTCTTATCTATCCAGGGTAAGAGGCACAGGGGTTACAAAAAAATTCAGGATCTTGGATGGAGATTGGTGGTATGGAGAAGTTCATCCAAAGGAAGCAAATTTTTTTTTTCTTTAAACGACAAACTCCTCTTATTTCCTAGAATGTGGGCTGCTATCTAGTTTCCCAGGCAAACTTCTCTGAAGGTAGATTTGACAGGTGGCACCTGTTGCCTCTCAAAGATCTTGCTGTTCAGAGGAGAGGGCAGAGATCTGCTGGAGAGGGATTTAGTTCTAGTCCTACCTGAACATGGGGTAGGACCTAAAATCCCAAGAGGCCCACTGGGCCTATAACAGAAGCCAGGTTCACCTTTGAGGTGTGCAGAGAGCAAGAGGAAGGCCTGGGCGAAAGCCATGAGACGTAGAGAGGAGCCTCCTTCCCCAGTTTTCTCAGTGTCTTTCCCTGGAGCAGGGCTGAGGAGCCTAGAGTGAGATGTCTCCTAAGGAATACCTGAAGTTGGGACCTGAGGAAGGTCTAGCTTTCTGGCTTCACCTGTCCCCAGGTGCAAAGGACCCAGGAATTCAGTGAGCACAGGTGCCTCAACTTGGTGGACCCTTCATGGAAAGCACAACAGACTTGTGAGCATTTTGATGACCCTCTTGGGGAGAAAAGTGAATGAAACAAATTAAACACCAAAACAAATTCCAAAGTAATCCGCTAAGGAAAAATGGCGCTGCATGAAGCTGCTGACTGACAGGTGTACTGATCATGCAGATGGAGAACGTCATACTGAAGAAGTTCTGCAGGGAGCATGAATCACTCCCCCTGGTTTAGATGTTGCCTGTGGAGCTTTTGATGTTGCATTAAAAAATGTTAAAAATCAACAAACCAACTTTTGTCTCCTGCTTTATTGGGGCAGCCACTTTCTTGCCGCATGGTGCTAGATGTCTTTGCTATCGCCATAGTCGTTGTAGGGGATGCTCAGGGTCTGCTCCTCACATGTCTTCCTGAGGTCCCGGCTAAGCTCTGACCAGTCCAGCCCGTAGGGCTTGATCTCACTGTAGCGGCAGCCCAGGTATTTGAGAGCACTGCGTCGCAAGCTTATCTTGGGTTCCTGGAGGAGTCCGTTGCACCAACTGCTGAGATCCCCAAGCTGGGAAAGGATGAGGCCAGCTTTCCTAAGACCATACATGAAGGATACTTATGTTAGAAAGAAGGGAAAAAGCCAGAAAGGTCAAATAGCCACCATTAGGGTGAGTCTTAAAATTTCAAGAGCCTCATCTGTTTGGCTAACTACTCTATCTCTGACACTTTGAACAACAGATGCTCCATAAATATCTGTCCAGTAAATAAATGAATGAATGAATGAATAAACGAGTAGGATGGTTGGGCAAAGTGGCAACGAAGATAAAATGCAGTAAAGAAAAATACAAGTGAAAAATACATAGCTAATATTTTAGTAGGAATATATACCTTTTACAATCTTAGAATCAACAGCTGTGAAAGACAAATCAACTCCATTTTTCTACATCCAGTAATTTGTCATTAGGTGACAAGTAAGGTGCTTGGCTGAATACTTCTCCTTTCAAGGCTACACCTGAGTTAATAAACACATCGAGTACATTACACTGAAGAGGATATCAAATGTGACCAATTAGCCCTGTATTGAGGTAATTATGCCATAATAAGGGCAAGGAAAACGGTGCCCTCAGTTCACACGGACCCAGGGACAGTCTTTGGGCAGAGCAGGGGCCCACTTGCACGTATCACCTCATTAACCTCCAGATGAGCTCATGCTTCATTGTTTTATCTTCCTGGGAAAGTTAAGAGATCATTGTCATGGCCATTAAGCCCCAGTCAAAAGAGGTGGGAAATGAGCAGACGAGAGGACACCTTGGCCACTGCATGTCCCAGTGGAGGGGAAAGTTGCCCCAAGATGACACACACTAGGAAGGCGTGATTCTCCTGGGCCAAGGGGCCAGATTACGAGAGTCTTTGGCATGTGGTCTGGATACTCCTTCTTCCTGGCACCTGCTTGTTGAACCAGACACAAGAGCTACCTGACATGTAGTTTTCAGGCCTCCCTGGCTTTGACTCTGAGTGTTTAGGACAAGTGAAGGAGAACTTCTTCATTCTATTGTTTTTTTTTTTTTTTTATATTTTTCAAAGAACGAAGTGACCAGATACCTATGAAGGAAGATTTTCTTATTTGAACAAACTCACTGGAAGCTGAAAATTTCTGCAAGCTCAAAGAATAATACTCCTGCAATCAATTTATTTATTATTATTTTTTTTCTTCTTTCTTTCTTTCAATCATTCTTTCTGTACTATCTTTACTACGGATCAAACTCAGAGCTTTGTGCATGCTAAGAAAGTTTTCCACCACTGAGCCATCCTCCCAGCACCAGTATGAGTGTTTTAAATTTTGAGATGGGTTTTGCTAAATTGCCCAGGGTGGCCTCAAACTTGTGATTCTCCCTCCTCACTCCCCCAAGTAACTGAGCTCACAGGAGTGTGCCATTGCACTCAGTCTCTCCTTTAGTTAGAGCAACAATTCCTTCCAGAAACTAACGGGAAGTTTTCTACACCCCATTTAGAATGAGCTTTCAAAGAACAACAACTACATTCATTTCATTCTTCCTCTCTGTCCTGGCAATAAATGTCACCAAAGAGTGACCTCACTGCATTCCTTGAAGGGCATGCTGAAAGGAGGGCGGAGATGACGTTGGAGGAAAGGTGGTGAGTTTTATTTAACAGCAGAGTCAAGAGGCTAAGAGTAGTGTGAAGTCACTGAAAGGAAAGTCATGTTTCTTCTGATATCAATGGTGGGTCAAAGGAAATCAAACAAACACTCTGCCTGCCGACTAAATAGCTTCTTAGAGAGATGATCTGTACTTTCCCTATCAGTCTCTGCAGTATGGCCAAGCAGGTTTTCCAAAAGTCATCATCAACAAAGACTGGGATGGCACTTCCTCTTAATCTAGCTTACTGTATGCCATTCATAGTTGTCAAATTTTTAGGAGGTGGAGAAATGGGGAGTGAAGGAAGAGTTAGGGCAGCATCTTCAACAAATGGATAAAGAAGCACATCCTGGCCACCCTCTCCGGAGAATGAATTTAATTAGCTCATAGAGTCTCTGTTGCTGCTTTCATTGCTCACTTTTTGTTTTTAAAATCAAAATTAGTCTGAGTCTGTTCTTGACCATCTCAGAGGCCTTCTTGCTTAGTGACAGTGCCTTCTTGCTTAGTGACAGTGCAAGCAATGTTGTTCTCAAAGTATTTGGGGCCCCAACTCAATCCCAAAGTATTTGGGGCCCCAACTCAATCTGGATGCCTTCATGAGCTTTACTGGAAAGGGCCTAACAGAACTGAAAGAATCAATTCTGCTTGCTCACAAGCAGAAGTATGTATGCACTCACAGCCTCATTTTCACTCATTCCCACAACTAACCCCAAAGCGAGTTGCTACAGTTGAAGGCAGGAGATTTTCTTTTCCTGTGGTTCTCCCTGAGATCCAAGACAGTAAAATGCTAAACCTTATTTTCCATGGGCTGATGAAACTGCACAATGTTTTCTAATACATATCTGTGAAAGGCCAGTATTACACATGAAAAAGCCCCCCGGGAGGAGAGGCTACAGTCCGCAGCAGAATTTACTTTATGGGGAGATTCACATTTCTTCCCCTGCTGCTCACTTTCTTCATTAACCAATTTTCTTTCTAAGTCTTGAGTCACAAAAGAGAAATTTTAAAAAGACTCCAAATGCCCTTAGAAATCAAGATGAAAATGCACTGTTAGTGCTATTCAAATTACGGCCTTTATCTTCCATAACAAAGAACTGTATATGCACACTCAATAAATGTCAGAAGAAAAGAGAAAACAAGAGGAAAGAGGGGAACAGGGATGAGAGAGAAGGGATCAGGGAGAAGAGAGTGAAGAGGAACATAGTATTGGGCGTGAGCAATAATGTCAAAAGCAGAGATAAGTTATCTTCAAAATAGTTGCTCAGATTACCAGATACGGGTATGCAAGAATGATAAAACAATGCGATTTCCCTTTGCGCAGTTTCTTTCCCTTTTACTGTATCTACTGTAGCTTTCGGATCTTATTAACTCTTTCAGTTTCTTACACTAACAAGACAATACGGTATTATACAATATAACAACCATAGTTAAATTCCTATCATCTTGTTTTGAAATCCTATATAGCAATTGTTTTTCGTAGTTGTTGTTGTCATCATTTTGCTTTTGTTGTTGTTTTTTGATTGTTTGTTTGCTTCTTGATTTTTCTGTTTTTTTTTTTTTCATCTTTAAAATAGAAAAAAAAAAGCGGAGATAAGAAAGGGAATACAGAGGATATTTCTTCATATGTGTCTACTTCCTAACCCAGGCTTTGGCATTTTACCACACCAAAGACAAAACAAATTAAATATCCCTTCCTTATTGTTGTTGATCCATAGCAGTGGCCTTCTTTTCCCAAGGACCATAATGCTTTATAAGCATCAGGAGCCAATTTATAGACTCAAAAGATCTTGACTGACCTTATGCATAAAATCATTTCGTTTTAGTAAGACCACCCTAAGTTTCTTCCTTTCTTTGAAAGTAAGAAAATAGAGGGGTAAGTGGCCTGAACAATGTTCTTCTAGCAAAGTTTATAATTACAAGTCGTAATGGGCTCTGAAAGTCAGATGCATGAAATGACTTTGAGGTGATACTTTAGCTCAGCCCTGTTGGTGGGAGGGCAAGAATTTTTTTAAGTAGTCAGAGGATTCTACAGCACTTATTTTCCTCACTTTCTCTTCACTCCTTTTCTCTTTCCTCCCTCTCTGTCTCTCCCTCCCCTCCTTTTTGTTTGCTGCCTTCCTTTTCTTCCTCTCTTTCTTGTTCTCACAGCTCTTGCTCCATCTTCACTTTTTCTTCATGAGCTCTTAAATAATTTGAGGGCACCTAAAGTTCCCAGATGCCTGTTTTTTGTGTCTTTATCTAAAAATTCTAGTATTTCCAGAGTAGTCTTTTCTAGAGGCAGCAATATAAGGTCATGAGGTAGAGAGTAAAAGAAAGGTGGTAACTTTACACATTCTTCTCATTCCTTATCTTCACAGATCTCTATCTGGGTTGTGCAATCAGAAACCAGTAGATAGCAAGTGTTAGCTGTTGCAGTCTTGGGCCCAGAGTAAGCTTTATACCATTCCAACTTGGGCCAACAGAGATGTCAAAGAGGGTCGTCAGCTACCTTCACGTTGCCTTTCAAAATAACGTGGAATTTAATAGGTCTATATAGTGTAAATAACATACACAATGCTCATGTGCAGCAAATATTTTGGGATGTAATCTCTAATTTCTTTTCACAGCCTGAGGTTTCTTTCTTTCTTTCTTTCTTTCTTTCTTTCTTTCTTTCTTTCTTTCTTTCTTTCTTTCTTTCTTTTTGGTTTTTTGAGACAGTCTCTCTATGCTGTTCTGTCTGGTCTTGAACTCACTTTGCAGCCCAGGCTGGCCTCAAACTTGCAACAATCCTCCTGCCTCAGCCTCCCAAGTGCTGGGATTACAGGCACGCACCACCACGCCCAGCATCACAGCCCTGAGTTCTAAGCATTTGCGATTCTGTGTTAACAGGATAAAGGGAGAGAAGGTAGAGCAGACCAGGAGCAAAGGTATTTTCAGAGTTTGATTCTCCATACAAAAAAAAAAGGAGGGGGGGAGCAGAGGATTTATTTCTCTAAGGACTCAAGCCAGTCTAGGAAATTTGTGCAACTTCATGGAAACAGTAACACAGTGCAAGAGATGAGAGTCTTTAAAAGAGCCTGCTTAATTACCTGGGGCCTAGTTCATCCTCACACCTCCAGGTGAATTCTCCAAAGCTCTCATAGTGCTGGTTATAGTGATAAAGGACTCGATGTAAGGTGGGGGAACCCAGATCCAGGAGGGTGTTGTAGGCAGTCTGCTGCTCCTTCCCGCTGGTATAGCCATTGAAAAGATTGTAGATCTTATCTGCTATTTCTGAGGAGGGAAGAAAGAGCAAATATAATCATGCATTGCTCATCAGCAGTTTTGAGAAATATAGCATTAGGTGATTACAACATTGTGCAAATATTATAGAGTATATATGGTGATTAGGATGAAGTTTCAACTTGAATTGGTTTGGAATCACCTCGGGGAGTGGTGAGCATATTTCTAGGTGTGTCTGCATGGGTCATGGAGGTGTGGCCTCATGGTTTTCCACTAGTCCCCTTCCGTTGTCTCTTGGCACTCTTCTGCTCTACTTCCTGGCCACCATGAACCAAGCAGTTTTGCTCCACCACAACCTTTTTGATGCTTTTGCCTTGGACCCAGCTGCTCAAGGACTGAAACAGTGAGACAAACAACTAATCCTCTACTCCTTAAAGCTGTGGGTGTCAGGCATTATGTATAGCAATGGGAAAGCTGACTAATTCACTGTACTTACACTACTAACACAAACCTAGACGGTACAACCAACCGTGTGACAAGGATGTGTGATATCTATAGAACAGCCTGTTCCTCCAAGGGCCATGAAATCTCTGAGACTTTGCAAACAACAAAGACTAAATGAGGCACAAGAAAAATGATGTCATCAAGAGACATGGTCAGTGTAAGCTATAAGAGGCTGCTGCTGGCATAGCACAGCATGCTGTGCTATGGTGAACTTTTTACAAGTAGAAGTCTCCCCAACATAATGCTAAAAGAATAGGATAGTAAATACACAAGCCAATAACATGCTCATTTGTTATCATGAACAAGTATTATGTACTGTTCATCGTTACATGTCCTACATTTTTATATGACTGGTAGTGAGGTGCGTTTGTTTACACCAGTATCATCACAAACATGAGGATGCAGTCTGCTGTGACATTATGACAGCTACAGTATCATTATAGAACAGGAATCTTTCAGCTTCATTATCATCTTATGGGGTCATTGCCATGTATGTGGCCCATTATTAAGAAAATATTGTTGCTGCTATGTGATTATATGTGAGATTTCATATATAGGATGTCTGTATCCATACTACATGCCCATGCACACCTTGATGTGTCTGTATATATGTGTATGCATGTATGAGGTGTCATCAAAAGATATGGAAAATGTTTAAATTTTTAAACAGTGTTACACTAAATAACATTGTCATTAATTCCCATCAAAATATTCCCCTCACTTCAGACGTGCTTTTCCCATTGCTCTTACCACTTTCTGAAGCAGTTCTGGAAGTTCTCTTTCATAAGTATCTTTACAGAGTATGAATAAAAAATCAATAGTAACATGTCTTTTACTGTAATAAATTTTTAATTTAATAATTCACCATAATTTTCAATCATGCCATCTATGTGTGTGCATGTTATTACTGTGCAAATACTGAGCCTAAAACCTGGAGAAAAGAGTTTGTATAATTCACTTTACTTTGTCGCTATGAGGCTTCAGGTTGTGCCAGTAAAAAATAGGAATCTTTGACTAAGATACCCCTAAGGTCAATTTCAGTTACAATACTCTGTGTTTACTCAGGTTTCCTAAATATTTATAACTTGATGTGAAAATTCATATATTCATCCTTGACTGGCAAGTGCAATCCCAGGGAGGCAGGAATGAGGATAAAAGGAAATTAAACAAGAAACCAGGGAGAGGAAATAAATATAAGACAGTGTGTCAAGGAGCTGGTCACACGTCCCTTATAAGCTGGCAGCTACATTTTGCAGGAGAGGATGTTTGAAGCTACCCGATCCCTCCTGACCATCCAGAGGGAGAAAGAAAGGCATAAAAGATTGGGCCAAGTTTGCTCCCCTAGGCATTAACTCCCCTGCATTTTTCAGTTGCATAATCAATAGAGATGCCCTGCTGGCAGGTGTCAGGCACTAGGAGCAGGGGTGAAGTGAGGTGCTGTCAGTTGTGCTTGGGGCCAGTGCAAAGCACCTGGAGCCCCAGTGACTATAGAAGTTAGGAACACCTAGGCCAGAAGCAATGGCAGATGTGGAGGTCTGTGGAACCTGGTCTGAAACATTCTGCACCTCCAAATGAGTAATCTTTCTCTTTAATTAATGTCTCTGATCTTTCTGCCTCAAAGGCTTACATTGCAAAGACTGAACTTAGTGAGGGTGCATTTGTGTAACTTGCATTTTTTTAATGTTGCTCCAAGCTCTCTATTAGTAACCATTTTCTCATTCAAACTGTGAGAAAGAAGACGTGTTTACATGGTCTCCTTAAACAGTTGAGAGCTAAGATCTGGTAAAAGTGTTTTGTCTTAGATCTAGTGTCATTTCTGGGGACAAAGAAACTCAGTCCACAGGTATCAAAACCAGAACTTTGCTTGCTTGACTCTCTATTATCTTAATGGCATAGCAACCAAATTCTTTGCCACAGTTCCAAGTGAATTCAGGGCTGCTGGTAATGAAAGATTCACCCAGGAGTTCTCTGGGTTGAAATGAATTAAATCTTTACCTATAACCCGGTCTACACGGTGCAAGAAAGGAAAATCTATGACATCCCCAGTTATTTATTAAAAGCCAATAACTACCAAGAACTTTACATATGTGAATTTTAATCCTTATACCACCAGTGCATATGGATATGTGTCCCTGTTGTATAAATTAGGAGATTCAGAAAGAGGCAAGGTATCTACAGCCATATCACCCTAGATTCGCCTGATCTCATCTAGTCTCAGAAGCTTAGTAGGGTCAGGCCTGGTTAGTACTTGGACGGGAGAAAGAATTACCTGCCAAGGTCATAGCTAATGTAGATGAGAGTCAAGGTTTCCCACTATATCTATTCACCATTTCTATTTTGCATCAGTGCCCAGTAGTTTGTAGTATATAACCCAATTTAAGGTATAGGCAACAGAGACTTGGGGGTCAAAAAGTTGGGTTGACTTTCTCTAGTAGAGGTCGTTGCTCTGATTAGACTATAAGTGCCAAGGAAGTGGGAATCCTAGTAGGTGCACAAGGAGTTTGTCATTTATGGAGTTGAGATGGAAGAAGCAGAGGGACTATCCTGAGAGCTCTGTGGTATCTGATGGGAGACAGGGATTGTTTGCTAAGACAAGAATCACCAGGGGAAGAACAATGTTGATCAGACTGCAGCATATATGGGAGGTTTTGGCTTCCTTTACTATCTCTGCACTGACAGCAATGTGTTATTTCTCCCCATGGGAAACAGGGGCCTTGGTTGTGACAGTCTCTGCTGAGGAACAGCAAAGGCAAAAAAGGTGATTCCCAGCATGATCATTATTCTTACAGCCTGGCAGTCATTTCCAGCTATCAAAGCTGACTGCTTCCTGTCATCCACACCATGAGGGGTAGAACTGTGCTTCACCACAAATATTGTAAAACCAAGATCTTCTAACTCCAAGGTATGCTTCAGAGTTGACACTAATAAGTCGGACGCTATTTTCAGAAAGATCTATGCCCCGCCTTCCAGAGCATGATTATTTTTGGCTCCTCCTATCTCCAGTGATGAAACTGAGAGATTTTATTTAATTAGCCTTCATAACATTTCAAGACTTTACCAGCTAAAAGAATTAAAAAGAATATAGCTATTTTTAATTCTTATTTTACCCAGCCCCACACAAGTCTTGAGATATCCAAGACAAATAACTGTCTTTCCCCTCTTTAATATGCATGATGATCAGGTAAAATGCAGGTAAAATGATGGCAAGGAGTCTGTTTACACAGTCTCATCACAAAAAAAGGAAGCTGAGGTAGTAGAAGGATTCTAAGTTCTATCATGCAGCAGAATAAATTAACAAAGTTGGGACTTGGGCACTCAGACCCCAAGGGTTTGGTTAGGAGCAAGGATCATGGCATCAAATGGAGGTCAGCTCCACTATACTAGCTGTGTGGTCTAAGAAGTTACATAACAGCTCTCAGTCTTAGTTTCCTAAGCTGTTCAATGATGATGAATTATATATCCCTTCAAGATTATTGTGAGAATAAAAACGTTGCTAAACAAGGAACCTTTATTTAGCATAATTGCTGGCCAGAGTAAGCTTTCATTTATTTCTTTGTACAATAAACTCTTATTGAATGATTACCAATGCCTGACATTTTGCTAGGTAGTTGGGCTACATCAGCAAAAGCATCTGTTAGAAATCCTCACACTGTACTTAAAATCCAGTAATAGGGGTCAGTCAAGTAAGTAATAGGCCTGAGAAATGAGTAAAACATAATGCGTTAGGCAGTGGGGAAAATAAACTCAGAAGAAGGAGATTCGGAGTGCTGCATGGGCGCAGCCCAATTTTAAACTGCAAGGGTACCATAGTTGCCCTTCTATATGAAATAGGAATCCATAGAGCATCTTCCTCCCGTGGATGGTTTCCTTGGCAGCATGACAAAGGTCCTAGAATAGAGACCCAAATTCCTCACTTTCATTATCCTCAAGAGATACCTGCAACTTGAGGCCATCCCATGGGAAATAACTAGAAATACAATTCCAGGTGAAGACTCAAGGGCAATAAATCTCAACTGGCTTTCCATCAATGTCCTTCTTAGCACTGTTCATATTGCAAGGCCACTTTCCCTGACCCCAGCCCTGACTGCCTTGCTCTTCATCTTCTCTCCCAAAGCTGCAAAGTGCATCCTCCACACCCACAATTCTCACACTTGTGGGCATCAGAGTCAGCAGGAGGCTGACTGCAACCCAGATCACAGGTTCCCCTGAAGTTCATGATTGAGATAGTTTCAGACAGAGCCAAGAATCTGGACTCCTAGCAAGATCCAAGGTGATGCTGATGTTGCTGGCCCGGGCATCACACTCTGAGGGCCATTGCTCTATATTAATCCATTCTCTCAAAACTGTCCTTGCTTCCCTCAGGGTACAGCACCACTACATGTAAGCAACTCTCTCTTCACTCATGACATGGGCACGCTCTCTTTCTTGCCTCTGCATCTCTGTGTTACCCAGTGCTTTCTGCAGGACTGAAGAGTGCTCTTGAGTCCTAAACAAGAGTGGACTACCAGGCTCTCAGGGTCACCTTCAAACTATTACTTTCCTCTCCAAATGTATATTAAAATTCCTTCATTTTCAAGACTGTCCTGCTTCTTATTTCTTCCTTGTCATTTCTTGATCATTGATCTACATCCACTGAAGAATCTGGCTTTGGGTTTTTCTCCACATCATTTCCACTAAGGATGACTTCTCTCCTCATGTAAGAAGACTTAGTTAAGTCTAGACCAGCAACCACCAGAAGTCAAGCATCAGCCTTGAGAACTGATCCATCTTTGAAATAGCAAATCTGAATATCAAATGCTGTGAACACAATTTCCTTTCACAGTTTCTGCTTTTCTTACTGCTACTGAATCTGTTCCTCGATGATGGAAACCCAAGTACTTTGATTCTTCCATTCACTCCTGGCATCAGCCCCGTGTCTATCTCCTTCTAGCCCATGAGCCCACTGTTGGTACGCTTATCTTTCCCCTCTTTTGCCTTCTTTATGCTTGCATTAGCCATCATGCTGGGAGTCCTGGGGAGCTGAGTGCAGCGTGTTGTACACACCTTTCCACGAGATGCTGCATGACTAATGCACCTCTCATACTTCACTTACGATCCACTGACAAATCCTTTAGGTTTTATCATCAAAATATTTAGAATCAGACTACTTCTCACCACCTCCATAACTGTCACCTTGCTCTAGAACCACACCTTCTCTCCTCTGAGTTGCCATAGGCTCTACTTCCAACTTAGGCCCCCTTTCTGGAGTCTGTTCTCAACACAACTGTCAGAGCAATGTATAAACCTTCAGGTCAGATCAGATTGCTCTTCTGCCTCAAGTCCTCCAGGGCACCACATCACAGTCCCAGGCACAGTCTGGTTTGCTACTGATGCCCAGGCCCTGTGGGATCTGCCCAGAGCCTCTGAGAGCTTCTCGGTCTCCCACCATCTCCCTTCATTCTCTTCACACATGGCATGCGTCTCACCCTACTGCTTCCCGGAACAAAGGCCTTTGTGGTCTCCTTCACTCTCTTCCCAAGTCATTTGAGTCAAAATGCTAGCCCTTGCATGCTTATATCATATCCTGCTGGTTTGCCTCTGTAACATATATAATCATCTTATATATTATGTATTTTATTATTTTGTTATTTTATCTATCATCCCTGCTAAAATATAAGCTCTATGAGCCATGGGACTTTGCTCCTAATGGCTAGGACAGGTATGCAGTGAGGATTCGATTTTTATTGGATGAATTAATAAATCTATGACACATGATTATAAAATTCTTGGAAACAGATTCTTAGTCTAATTACTTTTGTTTCTTCAGTGTCTAGTACCAGAGATTGATACATGGTTGTGGAAGAAGCAAATGAAAGACTGGTCTCATATTTATGTTTACCACCAGGGGAAGAGGAGGGAGGAAGGCAGGTTGGAGGAGAACGAGGCTTCCCCCACACAAGCTCTGTGAAGCATCTTGGGAGACCATGCTCCAACCTTCAGAGCAGCCAAGAGGACCAGCCAAGAGGACCGCTCTCAACCCTGACTCAAAAGCACCTCCTGGGGAAACCTGACTTCAGGAAAACACTCTTAGAAACTTACTGACACAGTAACTTTGGGGTCAGCACATGATAAAATCCTCCCTAAAAGGTATTTAGGGAAAATTTTCACATGATGCCTAGAGTCTGGCTTTTGGCTAGGTGATTAGGAGCTGTAGCTATGTTCTGGGCCACTTTTGTTATCAGATCTGAGAAAGCTATATTTATGATCACCACCTGGGCAAAGCATATTGGTTGTTTTTTTTTTTTTTTTTGTAGAACTGCAAGAACTGTATTATTTTGCAAGGATGCCCTCAATTAGTCTAACTCATTAATCACCAGATTTTCCCTGTGCAGGAATTCTTCCTGGCTGAAGGATCACAGGACTTGAGTGTTATTTCATTCTCTCAACACTAAACTGTCTCTTCTGCTTCCAACTGGTCTGCTAAGATTTCAGAAACTCTCTTTGGCTAGGAAATAGAAGTAGATAGAGTACATCTTGATACTCTCTGTAGGACAAGAGTTGACCCAAAGGAATCCTTCAGAGAAAGCAGGATAGTGGTCTGTCCCCAGAAAACTTCTCTACAATCATTACCCTTTATTCTAGAGCTACTTTCCACCCATCCATCTCTGTAGATATCACCACACTGCCCCACTTCTACCTGTTAAGTTACCTCCCTGAAGTTTTCACTGCCTATTGCCTACTCAAGAAACTGCAAGATAGCTGCTTGCAAAGTCACCAGCACACTGTCTAACACGGAAATGGTGAAGGCACCTTCTTACCACCTGCTCCTCTCTGGGTTAGAGTAAAAAAAAAAAAAAGAAAAGAAAAGAAACACTTGACACGAGAGTGCACTGGGTTCCTTCCATGCGCTTTTATCTGGGGGTGCTCAACTCCAGACTGCTTTTATGTTAAAGAAATTTCAGAGATCTTCAAAGTCATATCCACTCCCTGCAGAGAGCAGCACGCCTGCCTCCCAGTTACAGGTCTCCCGACTGTTGTAATATTCTAGTGGACACTGACAGTCTGGAGAGGAAGAACTTGCTGGTCTGTCTTTTAAGGTAACCCTTCACTTCATTATTCACTTTCAGAGAGAAAATGTTAAGTGCATCACACAATAATCCTTTTAAATATCTAAATAGGAATTGGGGCCCAAGAGCAAGTCTGAGTGGTGGTTCTGTTAAATGCTTTGTGACCCTAGTCACTTTATTTATACTATTCTGGATCTCAATTTCCACATCAATAAAATGGGAGGTAGTGTATTCTATTCTACTCTACTCTTTCTTTCTTTCTTTCTTTCTTTCTTTCTTTCTTTCATTCTTTCATTCAGAAAATATTTATTGAGTTCACATTAGAAGGTAGACTCTATGCTTGGTTATTGATAATGATGATTTCTAACAATTACTGAATAATTACTGTGTGCCAGTGACTTTCTTACAATTGGTTTTACTTCATTAACTCTTTTCATTCTTATTAGATCCTTGTTAATGATAGTATAACTCTTTCCCTCTCTATTTATTTCACAGGTGAGTAAACTGAGGCATGGAATGAAGTACTTTTCTTAAGATCAAGCAGATAGTGGAGCAGGAATTTAAATGCATGTAGTTGACTCCAGGGCTAAGTTCTTCTGTGACCACTCAACCATGCAGCCTTCTAGATATTAGGTGCATAACGGTGGAGAAAAAGACTGGGCCCCTGGCCTCATGGAGTTGTCTGTCTAGTGAGGTAAAGAGACATTTAACACATGACAGCAGCAAATGGAGGTGAATATTTTGAAGGAAAGAATTATGAAGGTACCTAAAATTGGCTCCTGTCCCATTCTGCCCTGAGGAATTCCCACTTGATCTGAGATCTACAGGCTGAGATGAATTAATTTGCTAGAAGAGGTGAGGGTGGAGAAAATTCAAAGTAACAAAACCAACATGTGCAAAGCGGGAATGATGTTGGAGGCATTGAGGAAGGTAGAGGGGCCAGGATGTAGAGACTAATCAAGAGAGTGAACAGTGGGCTAGGATGTGTTGGTAAAATGGACAAAGGCCACCCACTTAGGTCCTAATATGCCTGGTAAACATTTTTTGTCACACACACACACACACACACACACACAAATGGAAACCTACCGAAGAGTTTAACAATGGGACTTGATACAATCAGATGTCTGTGTTGAAGATACCATGCCTTTAACAACCACACTGATTAAATATGAAAATATTTTCGGAAGTTCTACAACACTACAATATTGATGACTGTAGTTAAAGCAGGTCTGAGTCAGTCTTCTTTCTGTGATTTTGCATCATCCTAATGTCACCCTTGGACATTCTGAGATTGTCTTCTTCCTGGTCAATTTGATACAAAGAATAAAGTCCCACATGCAAGGTGGGACTTGCTGGGTATCAGCAAATAAACATGATGACAATATTCTTTTTATTGAAATTTGCACAGCTTACACTTTCTGCATCAGTCAATGCTTCTAACAGTATGTAAATGGTACCAGCTCAATTCTATCAAATAGATATTAGTGATCGGTCAGATCACTTTAATTAATACTGCAGTTCTGTAGGAAGTAGCCAGGATGGAAGAATTCTGGTTGTAGAGGGGAGGTGCAAAACTCAGCTGAGTAATGAACACTGATTAGACAAACTCTTCCTGATAACCAGGATCAATCCCCAGGACAATTCTTTATCAAAGAACTGGCATAAAATAACTCTAAAATACAGAATTAAAGACTTCAATGCCTCTTTGCTAGAGAAGGAAGGAGATAGCAATTAATTTCAAATCTGCAGCCTTATGATGATCAAACTTAAAATAATCTTTTAGATGCACAGAGAACTTTGAAGAGAGTAAGTGACTCATTGGTAGCCTAAGGGCAGGGGCACTTCTGCAGTCTGCACTTCTATACTGAGCCTTGGACCCTTCCCCTTCTCAGCTGAACTCCCCGGGTCCTTCTTTCTTCATAGAGAGAAGTTCCTGGGATGTCCCTTTGCACACTGTGCCAATCTCAGAGTCTCTTACCTTGGGCTTTGACATCATCCACCACAGGGCAAGGGGTCTTCACAATCACGTCACTTGGCCTGGAACGCCGTCCTGTGTTGTCCACTCCCCAAAGGGTGAACCTGGCAGGGAGATCAGAAGGGATCATTACCAAAGGGAACATGGCTAGTGGCCCAGCTTTGCCTGGATAGGGAAGTCATAACCCTGGCTGCTCTTGTCATCCTGAGACACTCATAATGTCACCACTCCTAATGTCACCAGCATGCAGCCTGGAACCTCTTCCTGCTTTCCATGAGCTCAGGTACAAACTTGCTGATTTAGAGGTGTTATCTGATGGAAAGTATCATGGTGTGGGGCACTGGTTCTCCACGTGGGGTCCCGAGACCTGCATCGTCTGCATCTCTGGGCAAACTGTGAGCACTGAAGTCTGAGGCCCTGCCCCAGACCTATGAGTGAGAACTGGGACTAGAAACCTGTGCTCAACCAAGCCTTCCAGGTGATTGGCTTCTTTCCTTCTCCTTTTTAAGTTTTATTTTGTTTTGTTTTTGAGAAAAGATCTCACCATGTTGCCCAGGCTGATCTCAAACTTTAGGGCCTCACGTGATCCTTCTGCCTCAACCTCCCAAGTAGCTAGGACTACAGGTGTACACCACCATGCCCAGATGCCTTCCAGATGATTCTGATGCCAGTTTAATTCTGACAACCACTGAGTGAAGTAAGAATATATATCTTTGGAAACAGATGGCCACAACTTGGGCTTGAGGCCAAGTGGAGTTTCAGTCACTCTCATAAGCCCCCTATAAATGGAGATGATAATAAGTCATTGTGAGGATGAAATCAGGTAGGACCTGGAGTGTCAATCAAATGATGAAGCTGGACACTTGTATTTGCTCTCTTCTGTTCTGTCCTATGCTCGGCCTTTGCCCGTGTGCAAAGGACTGGGCACAATTTCATTTTTTAAAGTCAGAAGTCAAAGACAGAGCTTAGAGGGTCATTCCCTACAGTCAGCTCCCTCTGTTTCACTGACCTGCTGCCTGCTGAGGAACGGGAATCCAGCAGGAAATGCTACAATACCCGAGCAGCTTAACACACAGTGCCCAGGGAATCCCAGGAAGATGAAGACCTGGTTATTGAAGACCAAAGGGAAAATTTCCTCTTTGGAAAAATTCCATCGCTTGAGTGATGGAGCTGGATGGAGATGAAAGAGAAATTCCAGTATCTGCTACTCAGGGAGGAATTCGAACATCACTGTGAAAACAAGCTCCAGTGTCTGCCCAGGGCCTCTGATAAGTAGCCCAGCCAGGCTGGAGGAAATCATACTGCACTGCTTTCTTCGCCTCTTTTCTCTTTGCTGTGTTGCCACAGGAGGCTGCACAGCTTGGCAAATAGAATTTCAAGCAAAAATAGAGAGCTATCTCTCAAGATAGAGTGGCTTGGGACCATGTCAGCTAGGACAGAAACTGTAGGACTGGTGAAATAGAAAGAAACAGAAATTAATTTACAACTCTTCCAAGAAATACGTGTTCCTTTTGGCAGAGAAAAGATGACCTTCTGTCCACCCTTCCCTCCCAACAAATAAACCCAGTAAATGGTCAGAGTGAGAACCTGTGTGTCCTGAGAAGTCATCTCTTCTCCCTCTGCCTTGACAAACTCCCACACTGGCATCAAAGGGACTCATACAGGCAAGCTCCACTCTGGACTGGTGGGACCTAGAATGTGATGACCTTCCAGGATGGCAGCCCAGGTCACACCAAGTAAACGCCTAAGGGACTCCTCCGTCCTCTTTGCTGATCAGGACCAAGTGCTCAGCTCCCTGTCCCATTTGCGCACGGGAGCTCCGTTCATTCCTCTGGCCTCTGCCCCATGCCCTGCTCCTGAGTTCTGATCAATGATCTCACCTAGCGCTAAACCCCACCCTGACCCTGATCCAAAACCTAGGGTCCTGCCCCTCTTCTCTTCTTACCATTTTTCCCCTTTCCACCAGCTCCACACAGCTTCTAAGAATAGTACTGACCAGCCGCTACCCCTAGCACTGGCACCCATGGCATTTCTTCTTCTTTGGCCCAACATATTTCAACTTTTTGATCCTATTTCTAGAATTGGGACTGAGGCCACCAAACTCTGAGACTTTTATATCTGAGCATCCCCGTGTCCATCTCCACTGCAGTTTTAGTCTCAGAGCGGGTACAATTCTCTTCCCTCCTCCTTACCAAAACCCGCTTTTAGTTCAGGTGTTCAGGGGTGAGGGGGATTGAAGACTTGCACCTCATGGCCTGGGATCCCCATGCAGAACAGAGTTCCTGTGTCTCCCACATAGAAATCAGGATGGAGTCCATTCCCAACTCACCCCCAAGCTTGTCCCACTCCCTAGGAACCTCTGCTTTATGTCTTGTCTGCTGCAAGTTCCATAGTATAGAAAGCCCAAGGACTCAGTGTGGTACAAACTATCACAGGACTGTCCTCCGGGGTTTTGAGTGAGCCTCTTTCTCCCCTGACAGATCTTGATCTGGCCCCCGTGTGTGTCCAAAGTCAATCTCCTGCCAGAAGTGGGAGGCTTGAGCTTTGATGCAGACTCTGCCCTGATCCAGGTCCAGCAGTTGTTTTCCTCAGAGCTGGGAGATACGAAGCCCTGTTCTTCCCAAGATAATGCTGCAGGGCTGGCATGGTCACAGGCTAAGACAACAGCCTGGCCCTGTGCCCCAGTGCTGATGGTCAGGTTCTCCTGCTTACTGCCCTGCCTACTTGAATCTGAGTTCCGGGATCTTTAGCTGAGGTCAGCCTGCCTCCTGATCATCTCCTGTATGTCTGGTCTTGCTTTATCTTCTCCTGTTCACCTCCCAGGGCCCTGAGCATGGCCTTGGAACTCCAGGTCAGGGCAGCAGTCTGGCTGTCAACGTGATGGCCCCTGCCAGTGTCCTGAAGGTCCCTGCCCTAGACTGCCTAGGCCTGACCCCAGCCACCTACTACAACCTACCATCATCAAATCATGGACCCTTGATTTCAAATAGTTTCCCTGAGCTACAATGGGAAGTACCTTAAATCTCAGGTACCAAATTGGCTTCCAGATGGAGTTAATTCCCAACTCACCTGCAAGCTTGTCCCCTCCCCCAGGGCAGCTCTGTTTTATATCTTGTCTTGTTATAAGTTCCAGCCAAACGGTATCAGATCCCGAGCTGGGACTGAAGTGTTTGTACTTACATTAATCCTCACATTATTCTAAAGGGTAATCAGTCTATATGTCTGGGTTACTTTTCTCTTACTGCTGGGACAAAATACCTGACACAAAATGAAGGAAGGAAAGGTTTATTCAGCTCACTGTCTGTGGAGGTTTCAGTCCATAATCAGCTGTCTTGCAGGCAGGGTGGTGTGGCTGAGGGGCAACACTTCAAGGCAGCAGTCAGCAAAAGCAGCAGGAGCAAAAAGGGGGGCAGAGCAACCTCGTTTCCCACCTTATGTTATACACAGGCCACCCCCGTTCCCTGCTCCAGGGCCAGTGTAGCACTCAGAAAATCTCCTTGCCCTCCTACACAGGATGAGGATAATTCACAGAGTAAGAAGCCCGGCTCCCTGCTGAGTCTCTTACTTAAACTTCTAAACCGCTCAAGTTGACAGTGTATCAACCATAACAGTGTAAAATTTAGATTCTAAGCTCTAGACTATGTTTTACTACTATATTTCAATATGAAGCAGGTATTAGGAAAGAAAATGCAGATGGAGAGGAGAGAGAGAGCTTGACCCGAGGGCCATCCCTCAGCATCTCAGTGCCTCCAGTGTCTCAAGGACACTAAGAGAGCACCAGGAAATTAGTAAGGGACAAGGAGCACGTTACTCATTTTCACGTGCAGGATCCAGGAAAGACTTCTCTGTTTACTGTCGGTATTACTGTTCCTGCTGTTAAACACTCACAGGACAGTGAGAGAGTTAGCTGGAGTTACTGATGGAAGAGATAAGCACTGTTTCCAATCCAGAGGGCTCACGTGTAAGGACATTCACTGCTTTGTCCAAAGCTTCTGGGCTCCTTCCACTGCTGCTCGCCTGTGACTGTTCAGTGCGTAGTCAGAGACGCAGTGATGACACTGACAGGGGTGTATGCACGTGAGTCTGTGGAGACTGGCTTGGATCCAGGGAAAGATGTTGAAGGTCTGGGACTTAATGTGCGTGGAGGATTGGGAGGCTCCTGCCGTCCAGGTCTGGCTGCTTTGCCTACTGCTTTCTTGCTTTCTTTCCCCTTAAAACTCTGGTGTTTTCTGCTGATCCCTCTGATTCAGTTACCATTTTCTAAATTGTCTGTGTGCTGTTACATGCCCAGGAAAGAGTGGGCTCCCTTGAGAGCAGGTGTTGTGAGAAGGTACAGTAGACTACAAGACCATGGTCACTCACCTTCCCACTCCGAAAATGAAGTTGGATCAGACACATTTTAAAATCCCTTTCAATGAAAAGAATCCTTTGCAGTGTTTATGCTATGGAACCATCTCAGAATAATGTTTTTTAAGTAGGAATTAAGTATATCAGATGACAAAAGAAACCAGCTAAAATTTAGCTTTACCTGCATGACCACCAGTGAGGAGCCAGAGCTAAGCATTAATGTGACATAATAAGAACATGTGACTAGATCTTCATGGTAACCTGGGGTAAGACACAGTGCATGAAGGAAACCCAATCCTTGATTCAATCCCTAACAATCAACAACCCCCCTGCCCCAACAACTAGCTGTATGATTCTGGGGAAGTTGCTCTGCTTCGCTGACCCTTAGTTTTCTAAACTATAAAGTGAGATCAGTAACTTTAATCACCCAGAGTCAAACAGGGTTTCCAGGCACATTTAATAAAGAATATCACACAGACTCAGCTCTCTGCAAGTGATTAGAAAACTGTTTCAAAATTTAAGGGACTTAACAGGTACTTGGTGCTTAGGAACAAAATGGAGATTGGGACCCATTCATTCTCAACTCTTAATCCTGGACTGTGTCACTGCAGGAGGAACTAACGTGCGGGTTTCCCTGGATCCTTCACAAAGGGGAACTATTCCCGCTGCCCACATCACCCTCTTCCTGTGATCTGTAGTGCCACCTGGTGGACAATGGCTGTTTCTAGCTTAGTCCTTGGCATCTCTCTAACTTCAAAAACCAGCACTGGCAGAAAAGTTTCTGTTTTACATGACAATGGAGGCGGGCACAAGGGAGAGTGGGAGTGGGAGAAGGTATTGATCTCAAATTTCTGATCAAGAAACTAAGTCAGATTCAGACCAATAAGAGGAGAGTCCCAGACTAGGTACTGGTTGGCATTCCTAAAGGAACTGTGCCAATCTCTCACTCACTGAACTCTGAAATCCCTACTTGACAGTTGTAATTGAGTGACAGGAATGTGACTGCGGCTTTATTGTAAACACTACTACAAGTTTAATTGAGTTTGAGACGTTTTCTATCAGGTCGGTGAACCACATTCCCAAATCCTGTTCCTTCCTCTGTCCGGTTGTCCCCTTCCCAAGAAGGGCCACAGTTGCCCAACATCGAGAGAGTTGTGAGGCTCATGGGGTCGTCACACACACTGCAGACCACACTCCTAGATCTTCATATGGTCTTCTTTGATGTCTATGTACACCCTTGCAGGCCTCTAGAATGTCACTTGTCTTGCCGTGTTTCACCTTGTCGCTCACAGGCTCTCCTAACAGCCCTTCCTTCTGCACAGCATGTACTGAGCCACAATACCGAAGTTCATCGCAATCAATGCCACTCAAAATTCTAGTGCTCTTCATCTTTGAACTCTGCGACTGTGGAAATGGAAATGATTTATTCTGGAAACCTTGACGCTATTCCTGTGACCTCATCTGTAAACTGTCAAATGTTTTTCTTACTGATGAGGTCAAAGGGCCCCAGAACTGCATCACTCTGTATTTTGCCTTCACCCTCAGATTTTTCCATCATGACTTAAGATTCCCTCTCCTCCTTTGGTGTATGCTTCGCAAGTATTTTACAATTGTTCCTGGAGCAGAAAGAGAGATGGGGGAGAGTCCACAGAGACGATGGGGCCTGTTCCAAGTGCCATGATACAATTCACTGTATTTTCTTTGAAGAAAAGTGCTGACCAGTTCTAAGCTCAATAAATTATATTTCAGTGCTACTGGAGCAAGCTTTCTAAAGCACAGTTCTCAGTCTTCTCATCCTTTCCTCAAAAAGTTTTTTTTTTTCATAGTCTCCACTGACAAATAGCACTTATTCTCTTCATTTTCTTCTACTGCCTTTTACTTACCTTCAAGCATCCTCATCTTTGGTCTTGCTGTTTCAGAACCTAATATGTCTGTTCCTCTATTACTCCAGCATTTGAAATTCTATACAACCCAGTTCAGAAGACATCCACTCTGCTTAAAATTAATCCTTCTTTCTTTTTGCTCCTTCAACACATTTCTTGCTAACATTTATTCTGGCTTATGTTAGAATTCATTGTTTATATGTTTTACCTGCATGTTGCAAAGTTTGTTTTTTGCAAATTTATGAGGGACAGGGCTGTTATTTTTCGAGATCTTACTCACATGAATGCCTAAACACTCACAAAGGTTCTTTATAATGACAACGGGGTAAGACTTCAGAGACTTAATAACTTTTGCCAACTCCCTAAAGGGACTCAAGTAGGAAAAGAGGAGCAGTGAAGAGCCGTGGGCCTTTCAAGCTAAGAAATCATTAAGCAGAAGTGTGCTACTCACATGTAAATGGTGTCAGGTTCCAGGCATCGTATGATGAGTGAGATGGTGGTGAGCTGTTTGTCTGGTACCTGTGATGGCATGGCACAAGGGGACTTAGCTCCAGAGATGATGTCATCCACAAAGCTCAGTACCGTTTCTGCCAGAGGAGAAGGAATAGGAAAGGGGTGAGAGAGAGTGTGGGCCAAGAAAGGAGGAGATGGAAGCAACTCAGCAAGAACTCATTCCAACTGCTTGGTGGTCAGTTTTCTTAAATTCTTAGTAGAGAAAGGATACCTGGAAGGAATGCTCTTTTTCTGGCTGTTTCACATTTAACCAATCAATTTAAAGTCATTCTTCTGGAATTAATTCAGAAACAGCTAAGGCAAGATACCCATACCACATCTGTGAACTCTTTCATGAAATGCTCCCAGCACAGACAGAGAACAGCTATTGTGGTCAAAGGTCACTGCCCTCTTTAGCAGTGTCTGTGCACACCAGGCAGCGCTTCAAAAGAAGCAGGAGACAGCCTTCCATGCCTGAAGACAGCTGCAAGTGTCTCTGCACCCCACCAACAGGTTCACCAGAGACTACTGACACCATCCTGCTGGGGAGCAGATCACCCATGTAAGTTTTAGGGATGATTTGTGTTGACCTTTTCATGCATGTAGACTATGAAATAATAAGACACGGAATACTTTTCATGGTGTGTTTTCCACTTCTTTAAAACTTCCCTTTCCTAGCTGGACCTAACAAAAGCTGAGTTTGCTTTAGGACAAGACATGGAGCAAACACATCTGTTTGCACATGCTTTTGCCTGGAGGGAGTTATTAGCAAAGGAATTTTTTTTTTTCTGTAATCA
This sequence comes from Dasyprocta punctata, assembly GCA_004363535.1. NCBI lineage: Eukaryota > Metazoa > Chordata > Mammalia > Rodentia > Dasyproctidae > Dasyprocta > Dasyprocta punctata. Next base: position 82,029 of record RJWM01006559.1, read on the forward strand.
TGGCAGTGGTTAGCAGAGAATTGTTTCCTAATTGTGGGCTAGGATAACTAGTGTAGTGCACTGTTGTTGCTTTGTGAGTGTGCCTAGAGGCAATGAAATGGACACCTCTTTTATAAACAAAAAGAAAAGCAAAAATCAAAACAAGATTTTGTCAGATGCTCACCATGCAAAAACTTAAGTACACAAGATGGCTGCTGCTTGACAGAGGCAAGAGCTGCTTCCTCCACTGCCCCTTCCGTCTTGCTCTGGGGCAAAGCACCAAGGCAGGGCATTTTTCTTTTGTTTTATTTACATCATTATGGGTCAAGAAGAGCCCAGGAAGTGGGGCTGGCTCACCTGTCTCCACTTTGGAGTGGTCCATCCTGTCAGTGACCTTCTCTTGACGGATGAGGTAATCCACTATCTGCACCCCAATTGGGGGCTCTGAGTGTTCCCACTCCAGGACCACAAGAGTGCTGCTGGGCTCATGAACTGTGGAGAGTCTCAGCCTGAGTGCAGAAAGGAAGAGACACAAAAGGAGGACCCAGTAGATATCTCATTGATCACTTCCCATCTTCCCAATGGTTACATTGCAAACTCTTCTAAACGAACTCCTAAGATAATCTTTCCATGGGCCTATGTTTTTCAGTAGGTAGGAACCAATAAGTTTTAGGTTTTAGATTTGTAAGTGCCTATTATAAATTGTTTTTAAATAAACAAATAATTATATAAGAAAGGATAAATGAATCTCTGTGTGTTACATGGGTCAGGTGGTAAGGATTTTGGGGGTAGTACAGCTTTATATGACTTGAAGATATAATAACCAGATTTTCTGTTAAGAAACATTGAGAATGTGTGTGCAACACCCATATGAAGACCCACTAAAGTGGTGCTCAAGAGAACCTTGTATTAATGAGGCCACAGTTAGCTCAGGTTCCAGGGAATGCATCATCGGGGTCTGCTCTGCCCATTACCACTTTCCCTCTTGCTGTGGAAAGTAACACACCTTCCTCCCCATGCCATCGACTGGCCCTTGGAATAGGCTCTGTTTGGGAGTGATGCTCACTGGGGGATTTACTGGGAAGCAGAAAGTTGGCCACATGTCATGTTCTCCTTGAAGTGATGTCCTGTGCCTGTTTTCCCAGGTTCTGGTTTCAATTTCTGTCTTTTTCTCTGGGGTTTCTATGAATATCCTGGTTCCTTATTCCAGTCTCTGCTTGTTTTTCCCAATTCATAATCTCTTCATTCTTGACAAGCTGTCCATTTTGACTACAGTTTTGCCTTGCCATCTCATAACTCTTTGTGGCTCGTAGAGACTCAGTAATTATTGTTGACATTCACTGGTGTTCATCTCCCAGTTGTCCAAATGGTTTCAATTCCCTGCCTTGTTCTGACTTCTTGTATGTGGCTCGGGTTTCCCTCTTGCTTCCAATTCCCTGTTTCTTCCTAGACCACTGGATTCTGAGGATTTTCCCAGTTCCTGATCCCCAGCCTCCTTCCCTTACAAGTATGCCTTGGCTCTTTCATCTCACAACGGCTCACCATCCTGGCTCCACTCCTCTCCTCTGAGCTCACAGGTGCCTCTCACTGGTCT
>RJWM01006560.1:0-12965 GCA_004363535.1 Dasyprocta punctata
TTTTTTTTTTTTTTTTTTTTGAGATAGGGTCTTGCTATGCAGTCAGGCTAGCCTCAAACTCATGGCAGTCTTCTAAATTCTGGGATTATAGCCATATTCCACTATGCTTGGCTCTTGTGATTATTTTGAAGAACTTTTGGTTTCATTGATTTTCTGTTGTTTTTCCATTCTCTAGTTTATCTCTGCTCTAAAATTTATTATTACCTTCAGTCTGCTTGCTTGCTCTGAGCTTAACTCACTCTTCTTTCTCTAGTTTCTGAAGCTGGGCGTTGATTTAAAATCTTCCTTTTTGTTTTTTTCCTACTGCCTTCACACCAGCCTTTTATTTTTTATTTTGAGACAGGGTCTTATCAAGTTACTAAGTTGCCCAAAGTGTTCTCAAATTTGTGATCCTCTTGCCTCAGCCTTCCATAGTGCGGGGGTTATAGGTGTGTGCCACCGTGCCTAGCTTCTTCTTTTTTAATATTGGTGTGCACAGCTCACTCTAAGCAGTGCTTTTGTTGTATCCCATACATTTTGGTATCTTGTCTTTTGCTTTTATAGATCTCAAAGTATTTTTAAAGATTTTCCTTGTGATTACAATCACAGTACAATCTTTCTTTTAAGAGTAGTTTTCTGATTTGTCTTGTAATCACAATCTTCTCTGATCCAATGATTATTAACAGATGAAAAGTTCATTATCTGTTCTTTTTATTGACTTTTTTACTATATATTAAGAATTATATAACACTTTCAGGGGTTTACTTCCTAAGTCATGACATTTAGTTTTAGTTTGTCTTAGAAAATGTTATAAACAGGTATTGAACAGAAAAGTACTAGTGTGTTTATTTTCATTTGCTTATAATAAGGCTGGAAGTTTGGCTCAGTGGCTTAAGCGCCTGTCTGGCAGGCGCGAGGTTGTGAGTTTAATCCCCAGTGCCACAAAAAAAAAAAAAAAAAAGTTTATCTCATTTACTTATAATTAGTAGCTTCTAACATTTTTACCATAGTAATGAAGATAGTATTGGAGAAGCTCTACTGAAGTCTGAGTCTTTAATGTTCTTCCTTATGAAAGAAGTTCTCTGGAAGGTAAGAAAAAGTCAGTGGCTGGCAAGTTTTTTTGCTTGATGGTAGCGGGTAGGTCCTCTGAGAGTTTCCCTTAGGGCCTGCTGTCCTCAGCTCAGAAATGTATTCTGGGGTGGAAAAAGAAGTAAAATGGACAATAGGCAAAGAGGTACTCTGTTTTAAAGCTAGCTACTTAAATTTTCATGTGGTTCTATGTCAACAGAAATAAATAAAATTAGAACAAGAAAAATCTCAATATTTGAGTTACTTTCCTAGTTTTCTTTAGAGATTTATATTGGTGCATAAAAGTCAGTACTGTCACTTAACTATACTAAAATGCTTCCTCACAAAATAAATATGAGGAGAGAGCTGCGAAGCAATGTGGTTATATATGAGTTGGTGAAAATTTTGTGAATCAGGAAGAATTTTTTTTAGCCCAGAGATATTTAAGGGATTTGTGGAGTCGATTTCAGTTTTAGCTTCTGATTCTTGGTTCCCCTGTCCATTCCTCATTCTTCATGTCTTAAGAAACACATAAAGTTCAGGTGTTCAGGCATCTAATGTACTAATCTCCATTTGTATAATATTCTTTTCTTTATAGAATGCTCTTATATAACTTTTACCCTCAAGATTTACAATAATTCTCTTATACAAAGGACTCTCTTGAAAACGGGTGCACTATCAGACTTTAACTGGCTACAGCCAGGTGTGATGGCACATGCTTATAATCCCAGCACTCGGGAGGCTGAGGCAGGAGGATTGCTGTGAGCCCAAGGCCAGTTTGGGCTACATAATGAATCCATGGCAGTCTGAACTACATAGCAAGACTCTGACTCAAGAAAAAAAAAAACACACACACACATTCAAAAACAAAAACATACACAAAAACCACAACAAAACAACTCAGACTTTAACTGGCACCAAAAGCAAAAAATTCAACATATTACTAAATAAAAATTAAGCTAGAGAAATATGGTTTTTTTAATATAATTTTTTAGGAGTTGACATATGGGAACCCTGGATTCATTTACTATGTTCAATATTTTGCTACCGTAAAAACTAAACAAAGAGTTATAACTTTTGTTTGATTTTTATGACTCTGCTAGATTTGTTTCAAAAATCAAAGAAGCCTGTGAAGTACATTGTGTTCTTTTGCTAACTTCTCAAAGGCAGCCACTCCTGAATTAATTAAAAACAGCAATGCATGAGGTATTGGATTACAGTATCATGTGATTGAGACTCATTTTATTACATACAGAGTAGCTGTCGTTGTCCTATCCATTTATTTCACAATAGACATGAGTTTATATTATAATATATTGTTTTGTTGATGTTGTTTATAGTGCTAGGTATTGAACTCAGGGCCTCATGTATTCTAGCCAAATGCTCTACTGCTGAGCCACATTCCCAGGATTATTTAACATACTGCTTTGCAAAAACTGTAGCAGTAGTAAATATAATGCAGGGTAACTTCACAATACTATGATGCCACTGATGAGATATAAGCACAATTTAAAATTTTTCAGTCAGTAAGATTTGGGTTAATAAAACCGTCCTGCAATTGCTATCAAATAATTGAATCTGAAAAGTTTCCTGAAGGACATATTGTTATATTAGAATAAAAACATGATGACACAGAATGGGAAAGCTTTTTGAAAAGTCGAAACTTATTTGGTGATAGTAGTAAAACAGCTAGCTTGTAAGATGCTGTGGAAAGGACACACCTCTTCTGCCACCCACCCCAGCCTTAATCTGTCTCATCCCACAGCCACCTATACAGTGCTAGATGCAGTGGTGAGCCTTCAGGGTATGAGTGGGTTTGGTAAATGTGGCTGGTTCGTATTTAAATTTGTTTGTTTGTTTGTTTTTTAGGGTAGAGTACTGATCTAGCCTGTGTGGGTCTCTAGGCTCAGTCCCTTGCAAAGGAGGGAAAAGACAAAGGAAGGAAAATTTGGTCCTTTTTTTTTAACCTAACCATTATACTTAGTAGTGATTTTATCTTTATAGGTATACTTGGCATTGTTGGTGTATATTAATAGTTCCTAAACAAACAAGTACAAGTCAGTTTTTAGACCCAGATGAAATTGACCATTGGAGTTTTGTTACCTGAGAAGATTTCTATGTTTATTTCCGTGATTTGCCAGTATGTGAATTTTGCCTTTTCTCCTTTTTTAAAAAAATTTTTTACTACAAACAGTGCACAGTTTATTCAAGTGGCTCCCTTATTTGGATGTTTTCAACCTTTTGCTATCACAGGTAATGCAGCAGTGCATAAGAACATATGTCAACTTGTGCCAGTGTGTCTGTGGAATAAATCCGTAGAGGTAAAATTCTATTAAAACATGATATGGGCTTTTGTCATTTTGATAACTTTGGCCAAAGTACTGCCCAGAGATGACTGATTATAACAGTTTATATTCCACTAGCAATATTGGCACTGTTATCACTTTTTAAGTCTTTGCTACTTTACATGTGAAAATGTAATTTTTGCATGACTCTAATTTGTATACATATATATTTTTTGAGGCAAAGTCTTGCTACATAGTTCAGGCTGGCCTTGGACTCACTACAGAGCTCAACCTGGTCTTTTTTTTTTTTTTTTTTTTTGATACCCGGAATTGAACTCAGGACCTTGTGCTTGCTAGGCAGGCGCCTGTGCTGCTGAGTTATACTGCTCGGCCCTCAACCTGATCTTGAACTTGAACTCAAACTCATAGTGATCCTTCTGCCTCAGTCTCCTGAGTTCTGGGATTATAGGCATACACCATGTTTGGCTTTTTTTTTGTATGATTTTTTTATATGATTTTTAAATATTTACCTTATTAGTACATGTTTGAAGTATGTAATGTTTACATTCATCTTAGGGAGTTGCATCTTCTCCTTTATAAATGCCGTTAGATCTCAGCAGCGTTCCTGTTGGTACACTGAAAGTATAAAACTTGTATTCTCTGAAGGTTTGTTGTTTTTTGTTTTGTTTTGTTTTTGAGACAGAATTTTTTTACATAGTTCAGGCCATGGGTTCACTATGTACCCCAGGCTGGTTTTGAACTTATGATCCTCTTGCCTCAGCCTTTCAAGTACTAGGATTACTTAAGTTTCATTAGTTCAGTCTCCTGCCTTTAATTATTGTTTGATTTTTTTTTTCCAATGCTGAGAATTGAAACTTGGGCCTCATGCGCGTTAGGCAGGTGCTGAACCACTGAGCTACACCCTCGTACCCTGGTTTTTGTTGTTCTGGGGATGGAACAAAGGTCCTCACAAATGCTAAGATGTGCCCTATTATTAAAATAAGTGTACTTCTTTGCAAGGCGACTTGTTTAGAAAACATTTACCTAATGTGTAAGTTCAGGTTCACATGTTTAAAAATTCATCTTTATAGTTACGTCTTATATAAAAAGTGGGGGAAGATTTGAAAGCTGAACAGTGGGTAAGATTAAGCTACTTTGCTAATCACCTAATATTGTGTGTAGGCAGGTAAATGAGTAACAGATACCGAGAAGATGTTCTTGTGACTCCAGTAGGAGCATGTAGAAATCTACTGAGACAGCCTGGCATTATAATTACAGGCTTTGAAAGGCAGGAGAAAATTATCTTGAAAATTTCAAGGACTTCCTGTGTATTCCTTTGGGTTCAAGAAATCTTAAGAGGTGCCGAGAATGGTGGTGCACACCTGTAATTCCAGCACTTGGGAGGCTGAGGCAGGAAAATCACTGTAAGTTCAAGGCCAACCTACGCTATGAAGTGAGTTCAAGGCCAAACTGAATTGTATAGTGAAACCCTATCTCAAGAAAAAAAGAAAAGAAAGAAAAAGAAATTTATAGCTACATTGTTTAGAGTACATATTTATTAATGTGTGTGTGTGTGTGTGTGTGTGTGTATATAGACATCATCTTACATGTTATGTACTTTTTTCTAATTGTAAATATTTAAAAATCATATGCGTGTACTCCTAGCTATGAGGAAGGTTGAGGTGGGAAGATTGCTTGAACTCAAGAGTTCAAGTCCAGTCTGGGCAACATGGTGAAACCCCCATCAGTTAATTAAGAAGCTATTTGGATTATTTTTCAGTGCTAGGGAATTATACATAGGGCCTCATGCATGTTAGGCTAATGCTGTACCACCAAATTAGACCTCCCTAACCTGCCAAAAGCTGTTTATAATCACACCTATGAGAGAGCTTCTCACTGGCCTGGTTAACTTCCTTTCTTCTGTGTACTGTTTTTCATTGAGACTATAATGAAGTTAAAATTTTGAATATTGATTTTTTAACTTAGTTTACTGTTTCTCAAGGCAATGAAAGACTTCATGAGCAAATTATTAGTGATGATTTTTTTAGTTTTTTATTACTCATTTCCATATGGTTTATAAAGTTTACTGTTAAACTATTCAAACTTTGTTATAGAATATATAATAGAAATTTTATTGTATGTCTTCTGTCATATTGGTAGTATTGAAAGAATTGGGAAAATCAAAGCAAACATCCAGAAGGCATTTGATAGGGTTATGCTTTCTTAGTTCCAGAGCCTTCGCTGATTTATAATGTGTAAATATTTCCTTTGCTAACATGCAATAATAGTCACTTTACTATCTAGCAATCTAAGAGAAAAAAAATCATTCCTTTTCTCTCCTACTGAAGGTGGGCGGAGGCAAAGTAAAGAAGCCTGGCAAACGTGGTCGGAAGCCAGCCAAAATTGACTTGAAAGCAAAACTTGAGAGGAGCCGGCAAAGTGCAAGAGAATGCCGAGCCAGGAAAAAGCTGCGATATCAGTATTTGGAAGAGTTGGTATCCAGTCGGGAAAGAGCCATATGTGCCCTCAGAGAGGAACTGGAAATGGTAAATTCTTTCAGTAAATGCATGAAAAAGATTAATCTCAATTTAGCAAAGAAATGCACGTTAAAATGTAAAGATACCAATTTTCAGCTATCCAGTTGGCAAACAATGGAAAGCATATTAAGCTGTTAGCCAGGATGTAGGCAAAGACATTTTCATATATAACAAAACATGAGAGCAGAATGGACATGACTATTTCATTGAGGAAAGAAATGGAGAATAACCCAGGTAATGCAACAATGGTAGATGACTAAATAAATTATACTCTTCATATAATTGCACTTCTTTGTAGTCAGTAAAATCACAGTGCACATACATGCAGTATCTACTGACAGAGAAAGATGTTCATAATATACTTCTAAGCGAATAAAGCAGCATAACAGTACTATAACTGTCCATAGTATAATGCCATTTGCTTTAAACAAACTTATTTATTTTCCATGTTTTATTAATTTGTTCATTCAGACTTTGGGTTGTGATTGAGAAATATAAAAAGAGTAGCCAAAACAATTAAAACCCCATTATAATGGGCTCAGGAAGGAGGTGAGAGATAGGAGAAGAAAGAGATGGTATGACCGTGATTATTACAAATCATTTCAAAACTGATTGCCTCAAATTTTTAGAAAGTAAGAAAATAAGCGGAAGGGACATAAAGAAGAAGGACATGAATAGTATATATATTGTCTAGATACATAGCTGATTTTTTAGGTGAATTTGTCCTATGATATAAATGTCTTCGTTTTGGGTGTTTGTTTGTTTGTTTGTTTGGTTTGTTTATTTGTTGGTTTGGTTTTGGTTTTTCTGAGACAGTATTGCTATGTAGTCGAGGCTGGCTTTGAGCTCGCTACGTAGCCCAGGCTGGCCTCAAACTTGCAGTGATTCTCCTTATAATCCGGGATTATAAATGATTTCTTATCTTCTGCAGTATAAGCCACTTGGCAGACTCTTTGGTGTACTTTGTCTTGCATTTTTTCCAAGTCCATAGTACAGTATCTCTATCATACACCTAACAGTAGTATATATATCTGCTACCTGGTAGATGCTTAGTGAATGTTTGTGAAAAAGAGAATGGAAATTATTAAAATGTCTTTATTTTGGAAAGAAACAAAATACTGTCTGTGACAGTTATAAAAATGAGAGAAATTCTAATTAATGGACCCTCTTTAATCTGACCAAAACTCTACTACATCACAAAAAGGTTCAGCAGCAGTTTTTCTAGCCTTCTGAAAGAGAGCAGATCTCATGCAAGTCCTAGGTAATAAACAGGTCACCATGAAGTGTGCGATTCTCTGCAGCCCACTCACTGGACTCTAGTCCTATCTAGGATTTCTACCAGTCATTCCTGAATTTTTTTTTTTTTCTTTTTGTACCAGGGATCGAACTCCCAACCTTGCACCTGCCAGGCAGGCACTTACACCACTGAGCTAAATCCGCAGCCCTTCTTTCTTGAATTCTATTAACATTTTTACTTACATATATTTTATATATTTCAGTACAAGCAGTGGTGCATGGCAATGGACCAAGGTAAAATCCCTTCTGAAATTAAGGCCCTCCTTACTGGAGAAGAGCAGAACAAATCTCAACAGAACTCAACCAGGCACAGCAAACCTGGGAAGCCAGATGCTAACAGCAACTCCTGTGAGTACAGTCTGTGGGAGGCTATGCTTAAGAGATGTCTCCAGGTAGGGTTTCTGTTGACCATTTTCCTGGTATGTCTTTAAATAAAGTTAGCTGCTGATGTTGTTTGTAATACACTTAAAAGCAAATGAAATATTAGATTCCAAATAGTGAAATGGATCGTACATGGGTTCTGGAAAGAGCAACTGATCAATTTATGGAAATTTTAAAAGTAAATAGTGGGAATGGCACTAATCCAGTTATTATTAATAATACTACCTTTTATTTGAATTTTTCTTTACAGTTTACAAAGTACTTTCACCTACATTTATCTTAAATATTTATTCCGATCATTGTAATAAAGAACCATATTCCTTGGGCTGGGGGTGTAGCTCAGTGGTAAAACATAATTTGCATGTGTGAGGCCTTGACTTCAATCTCCTGTACCAAAAGAAAAAAAAAAAGGCATAGTTCTGATTTTATACTTTTTGTCTAAGAATTTATGGCTTTATTCTTTTGTTTAGATTGTTAACCCATTGAGAGTATATTTTCTTTATGATGTGAGGTGAGGATCTATGTATTATACATGTGGATATCCAGGTGTCCCAGCACCATTTATTGAAGAAACTGTCAAGATTTTAGAATGAAGAGGTTAAGTGTTTTCTTCATGATTGTGATTACTGTGGAGCACTTGAAATAATTTGAAGGAAATGTCTGCTCTGGGAATTTTTTTTTTTTTATGATGATGTGGATCAAATCCATGGTCTCTGCATGCTAGGCAAACACTTTACCAATGAGCTACCCCCTTAGCCCTAATTCTTTTTTTCCCTCCAATCAGATTTTATTGGTACATTTTAGATGTATATAATGATCACATTCATCACAGAGAATTTGTATCTATACATGATATAACTTATTTCTTTTTTTTCCCCATTCCTCTACCCTCCCTTCAACCTCTCCTCCCCTCCCTATTTACAGAAGCTTTGTTTTCATTTTTTTCCTTCTTTTCTTGTTTTTTTTTCTTTTCCCTTCCTTCCTTTCCTTTTCCCCTTCCCCCTCTCTTGCTCCCCTCCCCATTTGAATATTTTCTTCCTATTTCACAATATCTATTATACATTTTGGTCCTTATTTACACTTTTGGTTTCCCATACCAGAGAAACAATGCAGTATTTATACATGTGTGTCCAACACATTTCACTTAAGACAATGTCTCAAAGTACATCCATTTACCTCGAAATGTCTTGAGCTTATCCTTCTTTAGGGCAGAGTAGTACTCTATTGTATTAAAAAAAAAACCCACATCTTCTTTATCCATTCACCAGTTGATGGGCATTTGGGCTGTTTCCAAGGTTTGGCTATTACAAACTATATCACTATAAACATGGATGTGCATATATCACTATGGTATGATGCTTTTGATTATTTCAGGAAGATACCAAGAAGCAGAATAGCTGGGTCAAATGGGACCTCTAATCCTAATTTTCTGAGGAATCTCCACACTGATTTCCACCATGGTTGCACTAGTCTATACTCCCACCAAGAGTAGAGAAGGGTTCCTTTTTCCCCACAGCCCCACAAGCATTTGTTATTGGTTGATTTCTTGATAATAGCCATTCTTTCCCCCCAGCCCTAATTCTAAGAAAATGTTAACAATATGTCATCTTTTCAAATCTTTTATGTAATTCAAGGAATTTTCTTTTTTGATAACTTTTATTAGATGAGTTGACATTGGACCTTAATCTAAAAATAACCTTCCTATAGATACTATCCCCCCCCAATTCGTGCATTTAAAAACAGATTAATTGAACTTTATTGACCTTCAAAACATTCTTACATGGTGAATTTATTGTTTCAGGGTGAAGATCATATAAAATGATGCAACAGTGATTGGAGCCAATATTCTAATTTCCATGAAGGACGAGTAGGCACTATTATGCTTCTTGGCACGATGTACTACCTACTGCTCAGTAGCCATCTCCGTAAATCTGCAGTTTCTACCAAAATGTGTGATCATAGGTCACAAAAGATCTTGCTTTAACTTTCAGCACTTAGAAACTTTACATTCAGACCTATGCTGTATTACTATCCATGATATATAATAGGTGGTGAGGCTTGAAAGCACAGTAGTAGAGAAAAATGGGTAAAGATTGTATTTTTGTACCTTAACTTCACATAACTTTATTGGTTAATTTATATTCTTAACATGTAATTCATGTAATTGTATGTGTATATGTGTTTAGGTGTCTCCTCCTTTCATGTTTTTGATTGCCCTACAAAGAGAAACCAAATGGGCTGAGTACTGACTTTTAAATTATCAGCCTTTATGGACCTAATATTATTTCTTTGTATTTACTTGAGTAATGTTTATTTTCTGCATGAACCATGATTTCTCCTGTGAGCCATTCCAGCATAAGCTGTGATATGTATTGACAAATATGTACATTTCTATTTTTTTAATCCATAGTGAAATGCCTGTTTTAAACAATGTACATTACCAAAATCCATCAAGAAAACCCTCAAAACAGCGTCTATGTAAAATTTTTGTTGCTGTCTTCTTATTAAGCTATATTTATAAAAGTTTGCTAGGGCCAAATCCATACTTGGAGAATAATTAGTCAAATTTTGTTTTAAGCAAGAAGTAAACTTTCAGGCATTTCAACAGCATACATCACATCGACAGCCTAGAGTATGTGTATACGTACGTGTGTGTTTCTATTGTATATTTATATATGTATATGGGGTGGACAGGAGTGAATGTTCACACACATTTTCTTGTGTGCTCTACTACATTGGAGAATTTTTCTGAAGAAAATAGGATGAAACTAGCTGCTGAGACTGAGTTTTTGCCTTGAGATCTAGAGTAAAACGAAGGGGCAAAGCAATGGGCAGATCTAATGGCTCTAGCCATTAGCAGATACTTGATGTCTTCCCTGACATGGATTTCCTTATGAATGTGTCATACACCTGAAAGAAACACACTGTGGGTGTGCATCTGGTTCAGCCCATGCCTCCACTGTGGAGCTAGGCATTGGCGCTGGAGTTGTACACGGCTAGCAGGCCTCAGGGAGGTGTAGAAGGGCAAAGCAGTTCTTTGCGGTTCTTACCAGAGCTGCATTTACTGTCTACCTGACCACCAAGCAGACTGATGGTTGAGGAACAAAGCTCATATTATACATACAAATAGACCTAGGAATATTTTCATTTCCCCAGTGAGATGCTTTGTTACTCTCTTCCCTTTCCCATAGTTAAATCAGGAGTTGTATTCTCTGTTGCTGCTAAATTATAATTGTTCTTCACTCTGGTGAAGCAAGTATTTAGCTTCCAAACAAAATATATTTTGTTATATGTAGACTGACAGTTTAAGAGGAGGCACTGTAGTATAGCTTGTCCATGAGGTGGAACATGAGATGGACCACATAGTTTAAGATTAGAAGAACTTTTCCCCCTTCTCTCAGGCCAGGCCTTTGACTTAGGTGCCTCCCCGTAGTCTGAGTTCCTGAAGACCTCTTGTGCTTTGGCTGCGAACTCAGATCTGTAGGCTAGTTGAGTGTGACTACTGATATACCACTAGCCTAACTTTTTGAATTTTTTGGAGTTTTGAAAGATTGGGAGTTTGAGAGTATTTAATTAATGTCTTCTTAGGACCATAATTATTGATATTCAGGCATTCAGAATTTAAATGTTTTAAGTGTAGCTGTTCGGATTATAATTGGGCATGTTTTTGCCCCGTTGTCTACTCAGTTGTGTATTTTTATTTTGCAAAACAACCCAAGACTGACGTTATGTTGCTTTGGTTCAGTACCTTTTGAATTCCCCAGAAGAGGTCTTTTCAAAGCAAACATTCCAAAATGCATGTGGCTCTTCAATGGAATGTCTCCATTGTGCTTGAAGGATTTCGTCTCTGGTTATAATTCTAAGTTACAGAGTCATTTGAACTTCTTCCCCTCTCCCCTGGTATCCTTACAAGAGCAGTGACTTTGTCCTCAGGTAGAGGATATGTAATTTTGGGTGAAAATAAATTACAATTTATTTGCATTTATTCCTGAACCTACTTGGTATTTTGGAGTAGATCAGACCAAGAGAATGTTATGATTGCTTTGGGTACTGACTAAACACTTTGGCCACTTTGAAGAATGTTAATGAATATTACTAAGACAGCTGGCGCTTCCTACCCCACGCAGAGAAGAGGCAGCACACTGGACTCCTCGCTCAGCTGGGATGACAGTAAGGTGGCGAGAGAGATGACGGGTGCCGAGGGAACCTGGGCTCTCAGAGGGGGCTGCCCTCCGAGCCATATTTTCTTTTCCTTTTTTCCCCAAAGAAAGAAAGGAAAGGGAGGGAGGAATATGTTTGTGTATTTAGGTCATTCATATTCTGTTATTATTTTAGCATCAGCTTCCCATATTTTAGAGAAACTGAATGTAATAAATCTGACCAGGTCAAGTTTTAGGATATAGTTGAAGTTCTTAAATTTTTTTTCTACTTTAACCAAAATCTTTCTGCTATATCTAAATCAACTTTCTTTCTGCAGCAAATTCATATACTATTTGCCAGCTAATTGACAGGACTTAGCACCACCATTTAGCATTTTATTTTATCATCACTGAATTCTGATAAATCTGATTTGGTTAATTACACAAAGTATAGGTTTAAACTGGATTTACCTTTAATTAAAAGCAAATAAAACTTAAAAAAAAACAAATGCTGTATTTCACAAGAAATCAGTTGCATATTATTAATTACATATTTTGGGGTTTTTTTAAAGGAGGATTATTAAACCACATGGTATTTGGGGGCACTGAAAGAACTTTTCTTTCTCTGAAGAGCATTGTACAATTATATTTTTACGAAAAATAAAATGTCTTTACCAGAGGCATCTCAGATTGTCTGTCTTATACTGAAGTATATATGTATAAACCTACACTAGTAAAAAGGGGGATAAATATAGACAGAATTGGTTCTGGATCCATTTTCTGAGTCACCTTGAATTACTTTAATCCTGTTTCTTCATCTATAAAAAAGGGAGAGAATAACTTTCATAGAGTAATTGGTAAGCTACAAAGGAGTTATGAGAAGTTGCTTGTTAAATAGCACCAAACTACATTAAATTTTAAATATTCACATTATGTTTATGTTCCACTATTGTGAGGATTTAAATCATTAGAGATAAATATATTTAGTTGGTGAATGGGACTGTATGGAGTGTTGCAGATATATTTCCCAAGGTTTTTTAGCTGTGTTAGTATGTCTGTCCTTAGAATGGTAAAGTTAGAGGCTCTTTTTAGCAGTATTAACCTTGTATTAATTAGGCTAATTTTAAGGACAACTAAGGTTCCAACTGGCAATATTATCCTGTAATTATCTGCATAAAGTATGTTTTCAGGCTGCTATGTAAGTTGGGTTTTTTCCTCTATTTCATTCATTTTACTTAACCACAGAGTGGTCATGAATCAGAGCCAGGATTGCCATATAA
>RJWM01006560.1:22492-33802 GCA_004363535.1 Dasyprocta punctata
AAAAAAAAAAAAGAGGATGGTCAAATGAATTATGGTACATGATTATGAATAGAACACTAGGAGTCATTAAGAAGAATATACCAATACAGAGTGATCCTTAGGTGATAACAAGTGAAAAAAATGAATAGTTTGTACAATATATTCTTTTTTTTTTTTTTTTTTTTTGCGGCACCGGGGATCAAACTCACAACCTTGCACCTGCCAGGGCAGGCACTTAAGCCACTGAGCCAAATTCCCAGCCCTGGTTTTTTGAGGCAGGGTTGCACTATGTAGTTCAGGCCAGCCTTGCACTCACGTTGTAGCCCAAGCTGGCCTCGAACTCACAACGCTTCTCCTACCTCAGCCTCCCTAGTGCTGGGATTAAAGGCGTGTGCCACCATGCCTGGCTGTACAATACATTGTTAATTGTAGTTTTTAGAGGTATGTATAGTCATATACTTGCTTTTATGTGTTTGACTATTTCTGAATTTATAAGGATTTTTTTAACAAAACTAAAAATTCTTTTTTTTTTTTTTTTTTTTTTTTTTTGTCAGTACCAGGGATCAAACTCACAATCTTATGCCTACCAAGCAGGTGCTTAAGCCACTGAGCCAAACTCCCAGCACTCCTTTTTTTTTTGTGGCAGGGTCACATTATGTAGTTCAGGCTGGCCTTGCTCACTTTGTAGCCCAAGCCAGCCTCGAACTCACAATACTCCACCTACCTCAGCCTCCCAAATGCTGGGATTAAAGGCATGTGCCACCATGCCCGGCAAAACTAAAAATTCTTTTACCTCTAAAGAGGTGTACTGGGAAACAAGAAACTCAGGACAACTGAGAAATTTACTTTTTAGCACTTGCCATTCTGTTGCTGTGGCAGACAGCTTCTAAAATGAGTCCCAATGATCCCTACTCTCCTGGGCAGAATCTGTAACTTACTTTTGACTAATAAACACAGTGAGGGAGATTGGATGTCACTTCTTGGTTACATAAGACAGTGACTTTTGCCTTGTTAGCAGTCTCTCTTTTTTGATGGCCTTGAAGCAATCTATCCTACTATATGGGTCCATATGCAAGGAGCTGAGGATGACTTCCAACCAGCACCCATAATTTTTTTATGGTAACCCTCAGTCCAACAACCACTGATGAACTGAATTCTTCTAATTATGTAAGTCTAAAGGCAGGTCTTGCTTTAGCCAAGCCTTCAGATGAGACCTCTGGCTGATCACCTCATTGCTGCCTTGTAAACCAGAGAATGCAGCTAAGCCCATATCCACCTCTGAGATAATAAATGTGTTATTTTAAGCTGCCAAACTTAGGGATAATTTGTTATGCAATAATAGATGACTAATACAGCTGTTTAATTTTCTCTTAAATTGACACTGCATATTTAATTTTAAAATAGTTAAAAACACCCTCTAAAATAACAGAAACAATACTAATCCATCTTCCTTTTTTCAGATTCTATATTCATTAAGCAACTTCCAGATTGTATTTCAAGGCTCCCAATTGTCCCCAAACTGGTAAGAGTGTGCCTCAAGCTGGGCGTGGTGGCTCACACCTTTAATCCCAGGACTCAAGAGGCTGAGGCAGGATTGTTGTGAGTTCAAGACCAGCCTGGGCTACAAAGTGAGTTCAAGGCCAGAATTGCATAGTGAGACCCTGTCTCAAAAAATAGAGCCTGGGATTTAGCTCAGTGGCCTAAGTACCTGCCTGGCAGGCATGAGGTTGTGAGTTCAATCCCCGGTAGAAAAAAAAAAAAAAAAAAAAAAAAGAGTGCCTCAAATAAGTCATCTAAACATCCTGGTCATTAGAAAGGAATATATCCCCTTGTAAAACAGTACATTGGCCCTTTGGTTAATGTATTTGAGTCTCCTTTCAGGATAACTAGGGAGAAGAGAATCAACCTTCATATAGAGCTGATCAGCCCTGGTGCAGGGGAGTTCATTCGGGTAATCCCACTAAGATCGTAAGTCCTGAGGCCTTTGATGAATTCACTCTTCCTGCTGCAACCTCCCTGTTACCTTTCAAAGCTCTAACAGCTTATATAAACCAACAACAAAAACAAATGGAACAGGTTCTATTACAGAGCTCTACCTAGTTTGTTGAGGTCAATCGAGTTTTAAAATGTGTGGACTTACATTTTAAATTGCATTTTTTTCTTATTTGGGGTGGGGGGGTGAGGCACTTCACACTGAGCTGCACTCATACCAGAGTCCCTCCTTTATTTTGAGAGAGGGTGTTACTAAGTTACCTATGCTGGACTCAAATTTGAGCTCCTCTTGCCTCAGCCTTCCAGAGTACTAGGATTATATGCATGGGCCACATACCTGCACATGCTAGTTGCAAGTTTCTTTCTTTCTTTCTTTTTTTTTTTTTTTGCGGCACCGGGGATCAAACTCACAACCTCACACCTGCCAGGCAGGCACTTAAGCCACTGAGCCAAACTCCCGGCCCTGGTTTTTTGACACAGGGTCACACTATGTAGGCCAGGCTGGCCTTGTGCTTGCGTTGTAGCCCAAGCTGGCCTTGAACTCACAACACTCCTCCTACCTCAGCCTCCCGAGTGCTGGGATTACGCCTGGCTCACAAGTTTCTTTAAAGCACAAAGCTGATAATCGTTTTAAATATAAGTAGCATTTTCTTCCTTTGTATCCCAAGTACATACTAGGCTCGTATATCATTTAAAAAATCCAGAAAACATTTTGCAAGTTTCAAATTTTTTGACAAAATAAAAAGCTCTTTACAATACATATTTGTGTTAATCAGTTTAAGCCTTTGTTTGGGTTTTTTCACTGTTTCTTTCCCCTTCTGCACCAATTGCCAGTAGCTTTTGTTGTTCTTGTTTTTAACACCTTGCCTTCACTTTCTTGCTGGCTTCTACTTACAGCATAATTTTCTTATGGTTTAAGTGAAAACATATGATTGTTTCACAGTTTTGCTACAATGGTAGCCTGTAATTATCTGTGGCCAGCCTTTAATCCCAGCACTCGGGAGGCTGAGGTAGGAGAAGCGTTGTGAGTTCGAGGCCGGCTTGGGCTACAACGCGAGTGCAAGACCGGCCTGAGCTACACAGTGTGACCCTGCCTCAAAAAACTAGGGCCGGGAGTTCGGCTCAGTGGCTTAAGTGCCTGCCCCGGCAGGTGCGAGGTTGTGAGTTCGATCCCTGGTGTCACAAAAAAAAAAAAAAAAAAAAAAAAAATTTCTGTGGCCAAGAGATTTAAGTCACATTTCACTCATTTTTCATATCCTACTAGAATGGTCAGGTTATCAATCAAATCTGATTTTCTCCAGTAGTGCTCCCTGTTCTAAAAGTGCACATCTCAACAGAAGAGTGCCGATAAAAGTGTACATTCTTATGCATTCTTTGCACCCTGACTTTACCATTTCTTCTTTAAAAATGTTTCAAGGAGGGGAAAGAAAAGATCCTTTGGAGTGAGTGGAGAACAGCAGTAGATCCACCACCTACCTCCCTTCCACACAAGTTCCTGCTCCCAATTTTTCTTCTACCTCAAGTCTTCAGGATCTTAGCAGAGCTAAAAAAGCTACAGAAGAAAAGCAACACTATAATTTGAGGGAGATATTAAAAACCTATTTCTATTAGAGGTAGTATATGTCAATATGGTGCTAAATAATTTGGTTTGTGATAATTAAGTTATAACAATAGGTAACTTTTGAAGGCTCACTTCAAAGTTTCGCAAAGAGTTTTATACTCCTATATCTAACTGTTGTTGGAAAACTGCCTTATATTGACTGCTGAAAACCAGATTACGTTCTCAAATCTCCAGCCCTGCCTCATTATCCTGAAACCAGAAACACAGGCACTGCAGAGCCTAGCACTTATTAGAGGTCACTCTACTGCAGAACTAAAATCACATGTTCTTCAAAATACAAATGGATTCAAATTGTATAATCCTATCATATAATTCAATTAGAGCTGATGGAGAGTCAGATATATAAAGAATAAACAGCTCTTAAAGTGCGCAGTTGTTTAAAAAGTTCAAATGGTCTAGAACATTGCAGGCAAACCTATGGCATGTGTGCCGCAGCAGGCTGTTTGTATCACTGAGAGCTCCAAAACATTTGCCATCACTGGTTTACAGAATAGAAACTCCGAATATGTTAAAGAACCAGGTGTGATGATGACACCTATGTACCACCTCCCAACTTCTTGGGAGGCTGAGGCAGGAGGATCACAAGTTCAAGGCCAGCCTGGACAATTTAGTGAGACCCCCCACCCCCCACCCCTTCTTAAAATAAAAAATTAAAAGTT
The DNA here is from genome assembly GCA_004363535.1 of Dasyprocta punctata. Lineage (NCBI taxonomy): Eukaryota > Metazoa > Chordata > Mammalia > Rodentia > Dasyproctidae > Dasyprocta > Dasyprocta punctata. The sequence continues at coordinate 26,744 of RJWM01006560.1, forward strand.
TGGGATGTAGTTCAGTGGTGGAGTGCTTGCTGATAATGTGAGGCCCTGGGTTTAATCCCTAATAATACAAAAATAGTCTCAGATAAATGAGATGAGGCTAAAACAAGTTCACCCTAAAATAAACCTAATTGCCTAGTTTCCCAGCAGCATATAAACTTCTCTGTGGAAAAATAGATTACATTGCTAAACAGGTCCATGGATCTGAGTCAAATGAGGAAAGGGTCAGCCTTGGTAAGTGCAGGTGGTGCTACTGCCAATTTGGTGGTCTGATGGGGCTTTTAAAAAATGATCACATTTATAGAATGAGCAGAAAACATTATTTTGACTAGTGATTTCATGTTTGTAAAGGGTATTGTTTGGGAATTTCCTCCAATGTTTAGAGGCTTTGTGTTTTGAACACACTGATTGATTAATTAATCTACAGCTGCTTCTGGGTGCGCAGCAATTTTCAGTCTAGTTGCTATGAGACAAGGAGGGCTCTGAATTTGCCACTGTGACAGGCACATGAAGAGCAGGCAGGCTCTGCCCACTAGCCACAGTGCCCTCAAGTGGTCATTCTGAAAAACTGCCAGTGAAAATAACGTTTTTTCCACTGTTCTCTAAGTCACCCTCCTTTCCAGGTGAATTAGCAAGTTAAGCAAACGGTGGGGAACTGTGTATTCTTTTCACATTCTGCACACAATAAGCATTTTTTTTTCCTGTGACAAATGAGTTATGCTACAGCAAGTAGAATGGCAAAGTTGAAAGGACTACCTGTTTGGTGGAAAACATTTTAGTTTGCCCCTAATGTCACCTCTTGCTGTCTCGTCAGCTAGAAAAGGCTCTAATTCTTTGTTTCTTTTACATACAGTCCTTACAGAAGGGCATACCCTCAAAGCTAATTTTATTCAAGATTTTTTCCCTTGAAATTGGTTATGTTGCTTAAAGGTGAATTTGAACAAATGGTTGTAAGGAGGGAGGGGCAACAGAAGGGACTGTAACCACCGAGACAGGTAATGTCACCAACCTAATCTGACAAAGGACTCCGCTCTGCATGTGCTTGGTGGAAGTGAACCTAAGTAAAACTGTCCTTTCTGAGCAAGAAGACTGGCCCACATGAGTATCTGAGCAGGACGTGCTTGCCTCTCAGCAGCAGGCTGGTGGGATTAATGGCTGCACTGAGGTTTAGGAAAAGGGAGAGGTGAGCATGGTGGCACATGCCTGTAATCCCAGTACTCGGGAGGCTGAGAAAGGAGGACCATTGTGAGTTCAAGGCCAGCCTGAACTGCTTAATAAGACCCTGTCTTGAAAAAAAGAAAAGGGAGGTTAGGGGAGAAACTGAAATACCACAAGGATGCACGTTTCTTCCCCTGCAGGTTTTGGAGAACCTGATGCCTGGTAGAGAACTGTTCTACTCTGAATCCTGCCCCCTCCTGTCACCCCCTTGGTCCCTGTTCGAAGGCTCCATGAACCCAGATGGATGGTGCGCCTGGGATCATGTTCTTTCTCCCTCTACTTGCCTGTCTCCCTGTGGCTTAATTCTGGTTTTTGCGAAGTAAACAGAGTTGTGAATGTTGTGTTGCAGTGACTAAAGATTCTGAGACTCTCACTGTTACTTGGTTGTTATACGGGAAATTAAAAAATTTTTTTGTACAGCAGTAAGCTGTATGAGGTTGCCATCTATGAGTTTCCACCTACTGAACTAACCTTACAGAACATTAAAGACAGAAGGGAGTTTAGTAATCATCTAGTATACCTCCTTTAAGCTAGGCCTAAAAATAAGTAAAACAAAATTTTTACAAGCTAACTTTTTTTTGTGTGTGTGTGGCACCAGGGATCAAGCTCACAACCTCAGGCCTGTCAGGCAGGCATGTAAGCCACTGAGCCAAACTCCCAGCCCTAGTTTTTTGAGACAGGGTCGCACTATGTAGCTCAGGCCAGCCTTGCGCTCACGTAGCCCGAGCCAGGCTCAAACTCACAATGCTCTGCCTACCTCAGTCTCCCGGCTGCTGGGATTAAAGGACAAGCTAACTTTTAAAAAAGAATATTCCATTTTAAAAAAACTACCGCAGGGGTCTTTTCTATTTTCTAACAAGTTTGAATCATAAAATGTCAGGGTCAAAGGAGATAAATATCTGGTTCATTTTGCCAAGAAGAATGTGAGGATACAAAGAGAGAAAGAAAAATATGAGATTTTTTTATCCCTTGAATTTCATTAAAGGGTGCATCTCAAGAGCATTAGCTTTTTAGACATTTTGTACATTAAATGTTTTGTTGTTCTTTGTCCCTGATTTCAAACCCAGTCTTATTTCCTGGTGTCTGTGAGATGGAAATGGATAGGCTTCCTTCTACATCTCAAACATTCAGCACCACAAGTCCAAGAACCAATTCACAGCCAGGGGAAAAAGGGTGAGTTAATTAAACTTCATCTAGTAGGAGGGCACAGTGGTGCATGCCTGAAATCTCAGTACTCTGAGAGCTGAAGTAGGAAGATTATAAATTCAAGCCCAGCCTAGGCAAACAGTAACTTAGTGTCTCAAAATAAAAAATAAAAGAAGGGCTGGGGATGTAGCTCAGTGTGGAAACCTGAGTTCAACTTCTAATACATCTAGGGTTCTAGATTTTGGGTTAGTTTTGTTGTTTTTTCCTTTCCTTTTTTTTTTTTTTTTTTTGAAACAGAATCTTGCTGGGTAGTTCAGGCTGGCCTTGAACCCATGGCAATCCTCCTGCCTCAGCCTCCCAAGTGCTGGGATTATACTACACCCAGTTGAGTTGTAGATTTTTTAAAGAATGGTAAGGTTCTCTTTAATCTTACAATTCCACCATGGCAGTCATCAAGAGGCCCAAAGAGGCACAGATGGATGTAACCACTCTTATTCTTTGTAACAACAAGACGTTTGTTCTTTATAAGAACAAGACATTTGAGATGCCAAGGAAAGAGTACAAACTTGCAATTAGAGTACCTGAGTCTGAATGCCAGCTTTGTCACATCCAAATTTGGGACAGTCACATTACTTTTGAGTTCATTTCCTCATCCATAAAACAAATGATAATACATCATAGAATTATTGAGGATAAATGAGCTAATGCATGTAAAACTGATGAATGATTATTTGCAGCTCTTGTTAACTAGGGCATGAAAATGCACACCAGTCTTGTCTGTGAGCCCTTTATTGTTTAACAGAACACATTTCCTAAATGAATTGGTCCTAGAAAATTAAAATCATGGAGACCTGGGAACCAGAGAAAAAAGTCTTGAGTTATCATAGGCAATGAAGAGTGTGAGTTTGGCCGGGGTGTAGTGCTGTGACTCGGAAGGAGACGAAGGGAAAGAAGCTCTGGCTGGAAAAAAGGACTTGTGTCTTAAGTTTTTAGGAGAAAGGAGAAGACAGTCCTTGTCCTTTCTGTTCTGGTGCACGGTGATAGGGCTGGGCAGTTGAGGATCGCTGAATTGCACAGCACAAAGAAATATCATCTGTCACTTCTCCCTTTGATATTTTCTGGACATGCCTAGCGAGAGATCTGCTCATCTGCTCATGTGTAACACACAGAAAGAAGGTTAGGCAGCCTGGATGGGTCCCAAATGTGAGGAAAAATATCACACTGAATTTGGAATTTTCAAGACCCCATCAGTAGCTTTGATTAAAGATGGATGAAATCAAGAGAAAGAGAGAAGCCGCAAGACATAAGCATTTTTTCACTAAGAATTCTGATTAAAACCCAATCACAAGAGACTTTCCAGCAAGTTCCAGGATATTCCAATACATAAATTGCTTTCCACAGCAGATCTGGCTAGTGATTACTTGGAAGAAAGTAATGTGAAAACATATTCAGTATTAACTCCTCCTAAATGCTTAAAGAAATAAATACACATTCCCAAAACGTAGGACATGAAGGATTTCACTGAAACAGAAGCCCATAGTTATAAAAATTCAGTAGAGAGAAGAAAAAGAAAACAGAATGAAACAGGGTGGAGTCATTAACCAAACACTGTGTCCTATTGGTCAATAAAAAGTAGAAAGGAATTTCTTGTGCATCTCAACTAATATAGTAAAATGATGACCACAGTTAAGGTGAATGCTTTTCCTAAAACAAAAAGCAACTAGTATAAAAGTCACAAAAACTATAAACAAATGAATGCATTTTACAAAATAACTCAGAAAGTTCAGTGAAAAAATATGTAAATAACTTGTTGTATAGTTAAAGTTTTTTAATCTCCAGTGCATAACAATAAGTGAAAGAATTCTGAGAAATTAGACAAAAGTATTTGGTGGATTTGAATTAATGGGCCAAGCAAGCTTCTTTTCCTTGGCTTCTCTGTCAAATGAATCATAGATTGAGTCTTTGGTTATAGTTATGGCCATGGGAGGGATTTCTGAAATACCAACATAGTTTTTTTTGGCCATCCTTGAACTTGTTGTAATAGTATAGGCATTGCTTCGATAACATTTCATCGAGGACATGCAAAAAGTCTCTTTCATCCCCCTCCTAAAATTGGCATTATAAATTGAGTAAAGAGTGGGTTTAGAGGCTGAAGAACTAAAGGATATCCATGTGATCGCTGTGAAAACAAGGGAACTTTTCTTATAGTCTTGTTCATGGGGGTGCCAGAGCTGAGCTACATGGAAAGGTAGCCAGGAGACCAAAAACAAGAGATTTAAAATGAGGAACATCTTGACCGTTTTCACTTTTGTCCTTGGGACAATGTTCATTGTCCTCCTCACTGTTCGACCGTCGGAGCCTATTCTCCAAATATACTTTATGACCTTCTGGTAGAACAAGATTATGAGGACAGATGGGATCACAAAGCCTACTAAGAAGTGGATGACGGTATAGGCAGTCCCTTCCCAGGAGGAAGGGAGGAAATAGTTACAATGACTGTCCCAGTTGGAGCCATAGAAAAAGAGGATGGGGGTCACAAAGGCTGCATCAAAGATCCAGGATGCCGCGATCATTTTCTTGGCCTTTTCTCTGGATACCTTGAAGCTCAGCGGGTAAACAATGGTGTAGAACCGGTCTATGCAGATGGAGAGAAGAACATAGATCTGGACACCTGGAGTGAGATACTGAAAGTAGCGTACAACCTTACACATTGCGCTACCAAGTGTCCACCTTCCAGTGGTGAACTGGAGCAGGACAAATGGAGTGCTGGCCACACTGATGAGAAGATCAGCACATGCCATGGAAACCACAAAGTAGTTGGTGGTGGACTGAGTCCTCCTACTCCTATGGATGACCAAACAAACCAGGGAATTACCAAAGATAGAAAACAACCACAGAGTCCCAAAGAAAATGCTGGCTGTGGCCACTTCCCCAGGTTTCAGTCCATACTGAAGGTCTGTTCTGTTGCTCATCCGCCTGTGCTCCTCATGTAATTCCAGAGGGTCATGGCTTGGCAGAGGCGCGGCTGTTCCAGGGCAGCTGTGGTTCTGGAGGGGCACCAGAAGTGAAGGAACAACCAAAGGTGGCTTGATGTTATCCATTCTGTGAGCAAAAACCATATTCACTTTTTTTCTCTTAGTTCTGGATAAGAAAAGAAGAACGAGGCCTCCTGTTAAAATGGTATCATACAGACTGACTACTAAGACTAACAATCTGATCTGATACTTAGATTGGCTCTCATCTGTCAGTGAGAAGGACTTGTGGATTGGGTGGAAAACATTACCATCCAGAAAATGTTCTGGCCTCATTTCTTTTTCACTTTAGAATGAGCTCAGCCTCTCTCTGACCTCATCATTTTCTGATCCTTAGTCAGATATAGTAGAACTCATATCAAGCCCAATTCCTATACTTGTCATTGATTTCTTCCCCCACTGGGGGAATCATAAAGGGCAAGAAGCTCAAATCTGGCTTATGGTAAAGGTCTTACCACCAGCTAAAAAACTGCTCGAATTCTGGGCAACGATGTGAGAAGTTCCTAAATGTCGTAATGTAGTATGGCTGCAAGAGGAAAAAGCTTGAGCATAGGAAAACACACAGATGTTGACTATGGAAACAGCTATGTAACAGGAGTCTGTGAGGACAGAGTGGCTGGCTCCTGGGAAGAACCCTGCCTGCCTGACTGCAGATTTCCTATTACCAAAGCACTGTGGTAACACACAGAGCAAGCAAACCACTGCTACATAAGGCAAGAGTAGTTCCTAATATAATGACACATACAAAGAGCCTGCATTTTACAAAAAATGATGTAGGCCACGTTCTAATAGTGTGCCAACTACCAACAACATATGTTTTGATGCCATTGTGCTGTTCCTGTTTCACAAAATAACACTGACTGAAGAATATGCAGGACGTATTCTCAGGAATGTAAGCAGATTACTACAGACCTTAGGACAGTCAGGTGAGATTAAAAAGAACAAAATGTAACTGTTAACATTACTCAGCAACTTTAAAAAGCTTATGACGCTTAGATATAAAAATACTATCAAATAAATTTAACCTTTATTTTATACTGTTTGTACTACTGAGAAAAAAATTATACTTTTTAATAGGAAAAAATATTGCATAAATGTGGTCCATTCAATTAAAACTGAGGTGATTTTGATCACAGATGGATTATAAAGCTTTAATTTGGTCCGAATCCATTAAGTAGAAAGAAAAACCGTAACAATTGAATCCAATAACCATAACAACTATGGTTATTAAGGTAAGAGATAAATATGGGTATTTTCAAAATTTTATCCAGTAAGAGTAAAAGCCCTGGTAGGGTGAGAGCCACTGTGTTGTTAGAGTCCACTGGCCCAAGGCACAGGAGGATGCTGCTGTCATTGGCCCTAGGAGGAGCCCTCTTGATCTGCTTCTGTGACCCTACCTTACTAGGAAACATTTCTGGTGTGATGAGCAGAATTAAAGAAAGGTTCTTAACAAAAGAATGGTTCTTACTGACCCATTTTTCTTCCCTTTAATTTCTGCGAGTGTTTATATTGCCTTCACTAAGAAACTAAATTCTACAGAAGTCTGGTGTTTAGGACAATTTATTAAATACCAGGTCCGTATTATCTTCAGGTTTCTTCTGTCCATGTAGCAGCCCTACTAGAGCTCTCAAAGAGAAATGTAAAACAATTTGATGTTTTGATGATT
>RJWM01006560.1:33902-61143 GCA_004363535.1 Dasyprocta punctata
GAAGAAGAAGAAGAAGAAGAAGAAGAAGAAGAAGAAACATGGTGAAAACAGGAGCAAACAAAACAAAACAAAACAACAGAACAACAGGACATAAGCTCTAAGATTAGTATTGCCCTAGAAAACCCAGAATGCAAGACCCTCACTTATAAAACTGAAATAATCTTTTCACCTTCATTTGTGCAAAACCTATAAAATTCCAAAGAATAGAATCACTTAGGAAAAAAAGGCTTAAAAAGTAAAATGGACAAGAAATTTTCCCACACAGAAATCTGCCCTCTATTTTTTTTTTTTTTTTATTGTAGGGCCTAAATAAAACAGGAGTTGGTGTCACTGGCACTTTTCCTCAGTCAATACACTTTAAACCTGTGAACTTTCATTTCCTCTTCCTCTCACTGCAAAACTGTGAAGGAAACTCAAGCTCAGGGCTACAACTTAAGCCCTGCTAGACTTCCTTCCATCCTTTCCTCCAGCTGCTTTACACAGTGAGTGTGCTGACTCCTCCAGCCAATTGGGAGCAGAGGCTCTTGTGGTCAAAAATTGAGGGAAGGGCCTGAGAAGTCTGAGTTCAGGTCTCTCTGATGGTAGCCTGACTTTCTGACTGCAGCTCTGCTTACACACTCAATAAACCAAGAAGCTGTACTAGTACTAGGGAAACAGATTAGTAAGGCCTATAAAATATAAAACAAGCAATCTACCATATTATAACAAAATTTGATAATAATTACAATTAACTGCCGAAAACAGACATTTACAAGGAGCTAAGTAACAGAAAAATAGAGACCCGATTTTAACTGGGATAGGGAAGATTTTACAAAGCTGAGGTTTGAGCTGTGGTTGGAGGAGGACTTATTCAGAGAGACATGCACAACTACAACAACATATTCCAAGGAACAGAAATAGCACGGAAAATAAATTTGGGGGTCATCTTTCTGGGCTGATCTTTTGGGGGCCCTTTTGCTCTTAGAGACAATTCCCTTCAGACCTTAATTCATAGAGTATACAGTTTCTAAATACCCTACAATCAAACTGACCTCAATTTTCCCCATGTTCGCAATGAGAGGCTATATTTTCCACATTCATGGGCTGAAATGTGGTCAGATGGTGGATAAAGAATATTAACATATTCAGAACAACTGTGGTGCCCTTGTTCACATAGCACCGTTAGTCCTTTACTACAGCATTTTCCAAGTTTGTTTTGCTCTTGCTTAGCAATGCACTGGAATTTCCCAGGGAGCTTTAAAAAATACCCATGTCTGCATCTCACCCTCTGTGGTTGTACTTTAGTTGATCTAGAGTGCAGTCTGGGCACTGGGATGTGCCTAAGTTCCCCCAGGTGATCCTAATGTGTAGCTGAGATGAAGGATCACTGCTTAGAATTACATCCATGTTTCTGACTACTCTGAATTATGGGCTCCGGGGGTGGGGGACAAATGCTTTTCTCCACACTCTATAGCTTCCACTGGGTTTCCTTACATTAGTAATCACTGGTTAAATATTTACTAAATGGAACCATAAGGACAAAGAACTGAAATGACTCCTACTCTGTGTGGCTCTACTAGAATTAAATGCAGGGACAGGAAATCATTGTGTGTTTCAGGGAGTTGAAACATTCGTGACCATGGTGATAGAGGAAAACGTAACTCCTGGTAAGCCCAGAATAGGTAAAATTGGAGTCACTCAGGTCAGTTGCTACATGAAATAGAAGCCTCACCCAAGGGTGATATAAGGTAGTTTGGGTGTCCTCAGACAGGTCCTGTACCCATGATCCAAAAAAATAGTCTGCCATATTATAATCCTAGGGCTCCAAAGTAAAATTTCATAAAGGACTCTCCTGCTCCATTAATTTTGAAATAAATGTCTTCCATAGAGTGTTTATGAAATACAAAGCCCATTTAATAAGTAATTATATCCAGAATTACTCATATACTATAACTGTAGGAGTGACAAGAAAAAAGCCACCTCTTTCTTGTTCCACCTATCTCTTTTGAGACTACCATGTGATATATTCCACTGGGTAGAGTACTGAAGACCCTTATTTATCTCTATCTATGTATTATCTAAAAGGAATCATTTGCCTATCAGATTATCTATTTATTTATCTGGGCTCTAAGAGATGTGTTTCAATAGGTGGGTGGAGAAAATGGTGATATGTTAGAAAACTGGTTGGGAAGGCTTCTGTAATGAGGGAATTTAAGGAGTCTGAGAGGAGAATTTGCTTTTTTATTTGGTATTATAATTTTTATTTTGCATGTTTGTCTTCCCTATTAGGTTATAAATTCCTTGAGAACAGAGACCATGTCTATATCTCTATATCCCTGGGGCATATAGATATTAATAAAGGTGTTCTGAATATATGAATGGATAGATGCTAATAAAAATTATCTAATACTTGAAAATTGGCAGAATTGTGGGACATTTAATCTTCCTCATTCTGAGGATGGAATAGGGTCTCAATATGTAGGTAAGTATTCTACCACTGAGCCACACTTCCAGCTCCATGGAATTATTTTTCATATAATTTGTTATTAGTCATATGTGTAGTACACAATGATTACACTCGTTGTGGGGAGTAGGTATATTCACATAACTTATCTTAATTATTTTTATTCTACTTCTCCTCTCTTCCCTCTCTCATCCTTCCATTTCAAGATCTTTATCCCATTTACCAAAGATCTTCCTATTTCTCAATGTCTGTCTTTTCTTTCATTCTTTAAATTATTTGTACTTTGGAATTCTCAATAAGAGAAGTTATACAATATTTAATCTTGTGTGTCTGATTTATTTTACTTAGTATTATGATCTCACCATGAACATTCCTAAATGGGCCTCCCCAAGGATTATTAATTCTCTAGAAAATTAATCTGTACTTGATTTTTCTATTTAGTATTTGACTAGCACCCAGACACTGTGAAGTTACATGTTAACTTGTAGGTTTCTGTTTAACAGAAAAAATAATTCTAAAGGTTAGGTTATGGACATAGTGTTTTGTAGACATTAACCAGTTTTATGTCTACTTAGCTGAAATTTTCAACTTTCATTAGTACATGTTTCTAGTACACAATGATTACATTCACTGTAGGAAATCAGTACATGTACATAACACACGCTGTTTTTTTTTAAATGCCATTAGAAGCCATTTCTTCAAAGATTTTAGAACCAGCTTTGTTATCTCATTGGTTCCTTCAGTAATAAGTCAATAAATTTGATACATTCATTCTTTTGACTATTTAATGATTTTAACTTACTGAAAATCATATTTTGAAGGATGGGTTGCTGGATGAATGAATGAGAAGGAGAGGAGGACCATGAAGAGGAATGAAGAGGCACAGATGATGAACTCCATTCTGCCATGGGTTATTCCTGGCTAAGTATACATTAACCGCTGCTTAGATTTTCTGTGAGACTCACAAAACCCTGATTTTTTTTTCCCTCCTGAAATCATAATGATTCCCAAAGATCCTCACAATTTTGGAAGACCATGCTTATTTAACATGAATTAACATCAAATTCAAATTTTACAATTTTAATATAATGTAGTTGAAAATAATAAAACAGAAACATTTTTCTGTACAATGGAAAGTATCTGCTAAACTTAAAACCATGAGAAAAGGCCATTTACTAAATAATAGTAAGATTAATTACAGAGATGATAATAGTTATAGCATTAATACTACCTAGAGTTAATGTCATTATGATGAAGTACCTCATATCTTCAAGGCAGGTAACAATATCAGCCCAGTTTTACAACTGAAAAAAATCTTAACTTCATCTCCCAGGTCATACAGTAGAAAGAGGTCACTTCAGGACTGCTTCCCTCCAGTGCCCCTGCTCTTAATTAACTACCACTAGGGCTTCATGCCCAGTGAGACCACAAAGGGATTGATCTGAATTCAGAGGGTCAAACTGGCTGTACTATATAGGTCTTTCTTGACTGCTCATCCAAAATAGGAATACAAACTTATTCCCCACAGCCTCTTGCCTACCCACAGATACATCTGTTCAATATACCAGCTCAGAAACCTGTGACACAGTGAACATTTAAAAAAAAAGAAATCACGCCTACCATGTACAACAAGAAGGCTTAGCATCAAAAGTGCAGGAGACATGCTGGTCTGGAGATAAAAGTTTTTCTTCAGAATAAGTGTGTCAGAGTGTTGGAAATTCAGTAAGACATGATAAACTTGTCTTTTAAACACACTGAAAGCAGAACTTAAGACTTTAGTTTGAATTGAGGTAAGCAAAAAGTGTGGTCAATGGTATTACCCTAATAGAAAACTGTCTTTTAAATTTTTCATTGTTTTGTTTTAGGAAATACAATGACAGTAGATATTTTTCTTAAACTTGAGTTGTTATGTAGGCTTGAGTTACCTATACATAAAAAAGAGAAACGCTTGTGACAGTGCCGGGCTGGAACTGGCATGCACAGGCACCCCCAAGCCAACTGTTATGTTCACGTTCAATGACATCAGGTTCAATTTCACTAGTCAGATATTCACTCTATGGAAAAAGGCATATACCTCAAATCAGTTCATTTTATTTTTTTTCCACTGCAGAGCTAGTTATTAAATATTTACCAACACATCACTTCCAGGATAGAAGGATTTACAGGGCAACCCAAAGTTCTGAACTTAACACACATTCCTGAACGTACAGAGGCCATGTGAGGTCTTCAGAAGCTACCTGATGCTGCCTTACTTTTGGGTCCTGACCTAAGGCTCTGGTGTGGAAAACACTGAGCTAAATGCATTATTGAACTACTTAAAGCCATGGTAGCTACCAGTACAACTATAGAGGGCAAAAAAGGAAAATTAATGAGCGTAAGATATGTTTTCAGTATGCACCACCCAGACAGGACTGACAGATCAAATACCAGCTGCCCAACTAAATGTAAATTTCATATAATTTTCTAGCTAAGTATGTTCCATATAATATCCTATTCGATATTTAACAGATGTCATATTTTTATTTGCTAAATTTGGCAAATTTATACCCAGAACATAATATTCTGCTGGAAAAAATTATTATTTTTATTTCATAATATAGGTGTACTGCAAACATAATACTCTGAAATCAAGATAGCTAATGTACAAATCCTACTTTTGTCATTTGCTAACCGTGTGACTTTGGGCAAGTTATCTAACACTCTTGAGCTTCAAGATAAATAAGTTAATACCTATAAATTTACCTAGTACAAGGAAAATAAGTGTTATCCTTATATATAGTTCTATAAATCCCCTAGCTCTGTATCTGGCAAAAAGTAAGTTCTTAAAAAATAGTATTCTTACTACTGTCAGCACATAAGAATCATTTCAATCATATGACATACAAACACACTTTTGTAACAATATCATATGACAAGCAAGCACATTTTTGTAACAGTATCACATACTACAATGATAATACTAACACTAGTCACATTCTTTAAATTTGTTGAGGGCAAATGGCTTTTGTGAAAGGGCCGGCATACCTAATCATCATTTACAACACTGTTTCTAAGGGCAAAATTATTGAGGCCCCCCAAAATATCCACAACCTTTCTCCAAGTCTTTCTCAAAAGTACTTATTTCATTCTGTCTACATTATTTCCATTAGATAATTGTGAGTAATTACAAAAGAACCTTACTTCACTGATGAAAACAGCCTCCCTGCATCACTTACACTTCTGATGTCACAAGTTTATTCACCTGGAATTTTCTCTAATGCTCTAACTTCCTCTCATGATGCATGTGTGCATACATATGAGAGAGAGAAGACTGGTACACTTGTTTGGATATTAGTTATTGTTTTCAAGTGGAAAATGATTTTTGAAACAAAGAAGGATTTTCAAAACAGCTCTTTTGCTGGGCATGGTGGCGCAGGCCTTTAATCCCAGCACTCGGGAGGCTGAGGTAGGAGAAGCGTTGTGAGTTCAAGGCCAGCTTGGGCTACAACGCGAGCGCAAGGCCGGCCTGAGCTACACAGTGCGACCCTGCCTCAAAAAACTAGGGCCGGGAGTTTGGCTCAGTGACTTAAGTGCCTGTCTGACAGGCGCGAGGTTGCGAGTTCAATCCCTGGTGCCGCAAAAAAAAAACAAAAAACAAAAAACAAAAAACAGCTCTTTCTGTATTAATAAAATAGTCACAACAACCAATGAACATTTCTGGGTAAGAAATTCTGAATATCTAAGTCAGGTGTGGTGGCACAACCGCATAACCCCAGCACTCGGGAGACGCTCTGAGGCAGGAAGATCACCGTGAGTTTGAGGTCAGCCTGGGCTACAAAGTGAGTTCAAGGCCAGCCTGAACTGCACAATGAAACCCTGTCTCAAAAAGACAGAAAGAGGAAAATAAATTTCTGACAATCTAGATTTAAGGAACTGCTATTCTTTCTATCACCTTTACCTTCAGACAAATTCTAAAATATAAAAAATGAAATGAGTCGGCTCCCCTGGTATTATTTTAGGAACCCAGGAAGGCTTCTACCTCTCTAACCTGTCTCATAATTAAATAATTCTTTTAAAATTGAGATCTCCATTAAAATGCAAATATCCCTGCCCCCACCCCGTTGTGGGCATTAAACTCAGCCCTTTGTGCTGAGCTATACACCTGGCCCTTTTTTGAAAAAGGGTCTCACTAAACTCCTAAATTACCCACTCTGGGATTGAACTCATGATCCTCCTGCTTCCACACCACAGAGCATGTACTACTATGCTCAGACTAAAATGAAATCTTTCTTTCTGTCTTTCTTTTTTTGGTACTGGGATCAAACTCACAACCTCGCACCTGCCAGGCAGGCACTTAAGCCACTGAGCTAAACCCCAGGGCCTAGTTTTTGAGACAGGGTCTCACTAAGCAGTTCAGGCTGGCCTTGAACTCACTTCGTAGCCCAGGCCAGTCTCAACTCACGATTCTCTTGCCTCAGTCTCCCGAGTGCTGGGGTTAAAGGCGTGCACCAATGCACATGGCTCAATGAAATGTTTCTTAAGAAAAAAAAATTTTTTTAAACATTTTATCAGTAGCAATCTCTGAGATCCATTCAGACTCAGAAATCTACAATCTCAGTGAAAATGAATGTGGGCCTTTGTCCTAACAAATGCTGCCCTAGTCTCAGTGGGCTCTGGCCTGAAGGTTTGATAGAGTTGCGGTGCTCTTGGCCATAGATGTGGCTTGAGAGCCTGAGGCTGGACCCTCCACAGTGATTCTGCTAGGCAGAGTTGGGCAGAATTCTGTAGGTTGTGATCATAGTGTGGTGATTTTGTTGGGGCAAAATAACGAACTTATAGATATTTCATGATTAACTGGAAGACTGACCAAGTTGCTGTTCTGCTGTCTCTGGTAAATTCAATTGACCCTGACAATGGCAGAGCAATTGCGTATGCCTTAAGACACCTTGGGCTGACCTGTGCTCATTCAGTCAAGTCTCTCCCTGGAACAACTCCTATATTATGGTAATGCCCTTAACCACTTTCATTCAGTCAAGTATAGTATGGTAACCACTCTCATTCAGTCAAATCTCTCTCTGGAACAATTCCTATATGATGGTAATGCCCTCAAGTGTGCCCATTCTGTAAGAGACCCCTCCCCTGGTTCCTGGAATGTTTCTAATGTTTCAAGACTAGCCTGTCAATATATGATTCAATGTATGTAACCAATCATGTAACATTTGGTCACTTGTTTTGTACCTCCCACTGCTAATTTTATATAGACTAAACTCCTCCCTGATTTGGGGCCATTGCTAGGGAGGAATGATCCCTGCAACTGTCCACTGGCGTGGATTCCAGCAGTCCACTGGTATAAAGATTAAATGCTGCCATCTTATCTCCTTGGTGCAAAGAATCTTCCTTTTAGTTTGGTTTGGTTTGGCTTGGCTTGGCTTGGCAAAATTTCTGCAACAATTTAAGACAAGGCATTTGGGCCTACCTTGGTCCCAAAGAAAGGCTGAAGTAGTAAACTACCCTTTTTAGGTGTTCCCCAATTCTTGCTGAATAACAAACCTACTGCATATTTGGCACAAACCTGGGCTTGGATTGCCCTCTAGTGCTGAATCAGTGACAACACACCAAAAGCAGACTTGCAGTCACCCTGAATTTAAGAGTGCTATGTAGTGCTGAGTAGATTCAGAAAAAAATTCAAGAAACTCACTTAAATTTCTGGAAAGACAGGTTAAAACCAGGCAGATTATGAAGATATGAATAAATATCTAAACCTTAATGTGCAGACCACACTGCAAAAAAAGCATTAAGAACTTTGAGGGAAACCAGACATCACTAATAGTGAAAATAAGGCACCAGAAACTAACTGGATAGTAACTAACATGGGTAATCTCTCAAACAGAGAATATAAAACTATTGATTTATGGAAACTCAATGATTTTCAAGAGAACACAGGAAGTGACTCAATAATCTAACAGAGACATGAAAGTAATTTTAAAAATCAAATTTTGGGGATAGGTTGTGCATGGTGGTGTGTACCTATAATCCCAGCTACTTGGCTGAGGAGAAGGATTTCAAGTTCAAGGTCAGCCTCAGTAACTTACTGATAAAGAGGAGGGAGGAGGAAGAAGAAGGGGAGAGGGAGGAGGGAGGCAGGAGAAAGAAGAAGGAAGGGGAGGGAGGAGGGAGGCAGACAGGAAGGCAAGAAAGAAGGAAGGGAGTGAGGGAGAAAGGAAGGAGGAGGAGGGGGAGGAAGGGAGGGAGCAAGACAGGGAGGCAGGCAAACAGGCAGGAAACAAGGAAGGGCGGGAAGGAGGGAAGGAGGCAGGCAGATAAACACAAAAAAAAAAAAAAAAAAAAAAAAAAAAAAAAAAAAAAAAAAAAAAAAAAAAAAAAAAAAAAAAAAAAAAAAAAAGAAGAGAAAAGAAACAAAAGATGTGGGACATAGCACAGTGGAAAATGCTTGCTTAACATGCATGAGGGAGGCCCTGGGTTTGATCCCCAGCAATGGAAAAATAAGATGTTACAAATGGCTATAGTAAGATGCTTACCTATTGATAATTACCTGAAATGTAAATAGGCTAATTCTCCAATTAAAAGACACAAATTTCCTAAATGGATTAAAAAAACAAGACCCAATTATATGCTGCTTACCATAAATCCATTTCACCTTTAAGGATATGCATAGGCTTAAAGTAAAGGAATGGGATAATATATTTCATGCAAAATGCAATAAAAAAGAAAGTAGGAGTAAACCATATTTGTATCAAATAATATACTTTATTTAAAAAGCATAAAAAGAATCAAGGGGTCAGTTAAGTGAGAGGAATTAACAATTCTAAGTTTATATGCACCTGATATCAGAGTACTCCAATATATAGAGTAAGTAAGTATTAGGAGACCTAGAGGGAGAAACAGTCTATGATACAATAATGTAGTAGATCTTAACACCTTGCTATGAATAATAGACATCACTCAGACAAAAACTCAACAAAAAAATAACACTTAAGTTGCACTCTAGCCCAAATGGACCTAACTGCTTCTACGAAATATTTTATCCAGCAACTGATGAATACACATTCTTCAACAGCACACTGAGAGTCAGATCTGCCTCCGCCTGCTGGCCCCCACCATTAGAAACCTTGCTTCCCAGGGACAGTCAGCGTGAGCAGGGACACGCAGACAGGTAAGCCCCGTCCAGCTGAAGGCCAATGTTAGAGACCCTTGCTTCCTTCAGGCAGCCATCACCCACCCGGAGAACCAGAAAAACACACCCCTGTGTGCCTGCCACCATCGGGGGACTCTCAGTGTAGATATACAGGTTGAGAGAAGCACCATCCTCAATGCACCCATGGTCATCAGGGAAGTCCCAGGGTAGCTGCAGGGGTCTGGAGAAGCCTGCCCCACACCCTGCTACTTTCCTGGGAACCTGGGGTCACAGAAACCCAGGTGCCTGTCTCATTCTCCTAATTGCAGAGGGGCAGCCAACTTGGGAAGTGCCTGGGACCCCACAACCAGCTTGTTAGGAGGAACCCAGGAGAATGTCAAGACAAAGGAGCAAAAGGCAATCTCAGACCTCCAGCCCACACTGAACAAGTATGGAAGCTATGGAAGAAAATGGAAGTCACACACCTGAAATCTCTGAGAGTATGGCAACTGAAGTAAAGAAACAATTTCATGAGACTGTAAAAGTAATCAGATCAGAAATAATGTCTCAGGTAAAACAAATCATAAACATGATGAAAGAATTGCTGAGCATATCTAAAGAAGACATGGATAAAAAAGAAGAGCATAGGAAAATGATGGAAACCTTCAATGAACAATATAGAAAGGAATTACAATGCATGGAACAGATTCAAAGAGATATCCAGGAAATCAAAAAGTCAATTGAAAGTTGGCAAAAACAGCTTGAAAGAGACTGAAGACAGACTTTCAGACCTTGAAGACAGGATTGCAGCTAGGGATCGTGAAAGGAAAGATCTCTTAAAAATAACAAGGAACCAGGAAATAACAATTCAACAGCTGCAAAATGATACAAAGAAAAATAATTTAAGAGTGATAGGTATAAGTGAAGAAGCAGGGGTCAACACAAATGAAATAAAAAGGGTATTTACAGAAGGAATAACAGAAAACTTCCCAAACATGGGGAAAGGATCTGGCATACAGATAAGCAAGGCATAAAAACTCCAACTAGCTATAACCAAAGTAAATCTACACAACAGACATATAATAATCAAGATCTCAGAAATTCAGCACAAGAACAGAATATTAAAAGCTGTTACAGAAAATAAACAGATCACCTATAAAGGAAAACCAATCAGAATCAAGGTGGACTTGTCAACACAAACCATCAAGTCAAGAAGAGTTTGAAGTGTTTCAAATTCTGAAAGAAAACAACTTCCAGCCCAGACTGATGTACCCTGCAAAACTATCTTTCAAAATTAATGGAAAAATAAGATATTTCCATGATAAATAACAACTGAAGGAATTCATGACCTCCAAACCAACCCTACAGAGAGTGCTGAAGCATATTCTAGAGAGAGATAAAGATGACCATGGTTCCAGGAACAGCAGCAGAGGAGGATTGCCAAACAGGACAGGCAACTGAATGAAGGGGAAAAGTGGAGGGCCAACAGCAGGAGGATAGCATGGTAGAGACAAACCAATGCATGCCAGTTAATGTAGAGGGCCTCAGTTCACCAATTAAAAGAAACACAGGGAAAGTGGATCAAGAAACAAGATCCATCAGTATACTGTATACAAGAAACACATTTAACTCAAAAGGAAATTCATAGACTGAAAATCAAAGGAGAGAAACAATTGTTTCACATGATAAGAGACCAGAAAAAAAGCAAGGGTAACTTGCTCATCAACTGCAGAATGGATAAGAAAGATATGGTATTTTCATACAATGGAAAGCAACCCATCTATAAAGTAGGATAATCTTGAGGCTCTTGTAAGTAAATGGATGCAACTAGAGATCACGTTCACGGGTGAAACCACTTGGCCTCATGTGGGTGAACCATAGCATGAAAAACAGAAGGAGGTAGTGGGATCCAAAAAACAATAGATATGAACGTGATAGGGGAGGAAACACCTAGCAGGGAAAGGTGGTAACCACTGTTAATTTCTTATTATCTTGTCTTGAACTCTTGTATTGTTTTCATTATTTTGTTAGGTTTGGTTTTGTTCTGTCTTGCTTTGTTAGATTTTACTGTGTCTGATGGTATGGGCAGTTATTTTGAAGATAACAGGATGTATTATGGCAACCATCGCTGGTTTCCTATAGTCTTGTTTTGAAGTCCTATGATGCTTTCATATTTCTGTTACACTGGTTTTGTTTTGCTTGATTTTATTATGTGTGATGCTATGAACAGCTATTTTGAAGAAAACAAGACATTATAGTAGCCATTGTTGATTTCCTATCATCTTATTTTGAAGTCCTATAATGCTTTTATTCTTTTGTTTTGATTGTGTTTTATTTGATTTTATTATGTGTGAAGGTATAGACAGCTATTTTGAAGGAAAAAAGAGACAGTATAGTAACCATTGTTCATTTCCTATTATCCTGTATTAAGTCCTGTAATGCTTTCATTCTTTTATTTTGATTGGTTTTAGTCTGTTTTCTATTATTTGATTTCATTATGTGTGAAGGTATAGACAGCTATTTTGAAGAAAACAAGAGACATGATGGTGGCCATTGTTGATTTTCTATTGTCTTGTTTTGAAGTCCTATAATGCTTTCATTCTTTTGTTTTGATTGGTTTTATACTAGTTTATTCTGTTTGATTTTATTGTGTGTGAAGATATGGACAACTGTTTCAAAGAAAACAAGAGACATTATGGTAGCCACTGTTGATTTCCTGTTGTCTTGTTTTGAAGTCCTGTGTTGCTTGCATTGTTCTATTCTGATTTGCTTTGTTCTGTTTTGCTTTATTTTGTTTTGTTTGTTTTATTCCCTTTAAAAAAAACAGTACACTGAACATTATCTGGGAAAGATCACATGATAGGCTGCAAAACAAGCTTAATAGATTTTTTTTTTTTTTTTTTTTGCGGCACCGGGGATTGAACTCACAACCTCGCGCCTGCCAGGCTAGGTGCTTAAGGCACTGAGCCAAACTCCCGGCCCTAATAGATTTTTAAAAACAGAAATAGTATTATCTTTTCCAACCACAAATGCATTAAACTACAAATCAGTAAGAAAAACTTAGGAAACTATACAAATATCTAAAAATTACATGAACAACTAATGGATGAAGGAAGCAATCAATAAGGAAATTTTAAAATTTCTTGAAATAAATGAAAACAGAAACACAACATATCACACCCTATTGTACAGACCTACTAAGAGGGATGTTTGTGCCAATCAACATTTACATTTACAACATTTACATCAAAAGCAGAAAGATCACAAAAAAACGACTTATCACTGTACCTCAAGGAACTAGAAAAACAAGAATGAATTGAACTTAAAATTAGAGGAAAAAAATAACAAGGATCAGAGGAGAAATAAATCTAATAGACTAAAAAAAAAAGAAACAGTAAATCTGAATTTATTAAAAAACAAAAAAGGAAAGAAAGGAGAAGAAAACCTGAACAGTCCAATAACAAGCAATGAAACTGAATCAACAGCAAAAAAGGAAAGCAGCGGGGCCTGGTGGTGCGCACCTGCAATCCCAGCACTTGGAAGGCTGAGGCAAGAGAACTGCTGTGTGTTCAAGGCCAGCCTGGCTACAAAATAAGTTCAAGGCCAGCCTGAAGTACACAGTGAAACTTTGTCTCAAAAAGACAAAAAAAGAAAGAAGGAAAAAAGAAAAGAAAAGAAAAAAAAGAATGAAAGAAAGAAAGCAAAGCAAAGTGAAGTCCAGGATGAAATGCCTTCTCTGCTCAGTTCTACTGAACACTTAAAGAAGAACTAATATCAGTTCTTTTTATAGTATTCAAAAATAATTAAAGAGAAAATTACTGCAAACTCACATTCCATGAAGTGAGTATTACCTTGATACCAAAACTAAACAAGGACTCAAAAAGAAAAGAAAGCTACAGGCCAATATCTTCAATGAACAGAGATGCAAAAATTAGCAAAAATATAGTAGCAAATCAAATCCAACTCCATATTAAAAAGATTACTCACCATAATCAAATAGGATTGATCCCAGGTATACAAGAATCTTTTAACGTGTATAAATCAGTAAATATTATATACCACATCAGCCAAATGAGGGACAAAAGTCATATGATCATCTCAATGAATTCAGGAAGGACATTTGATAAAATTGAACTTCCTTTCATAATAAGAACCAAATGATTTAGATATAGAAGGTACATACATAATAAAAGCCATATATAATAAGCCAATAGCTAAATGGGGAAAAAGTGAAAGCTTTTCCTCTAAGATCTGGAACATAAGAATGCCCACTTTCACCACTTTTCTTTTTGAGATGGTGTCTTGCTATGTTGCCCAGGCTGGTTTTCTGTTTGTTTGTTTGTTTGTCTCTTGTGGCACCAGGGATCGAACTCACAACCTCACACCTGCCACGCAGGTGCTTAAGCCACTGAGCCAAACTCCCAGCCCTCCAGGTTGGTTTTGAACTCCTGGCTTCAAGTGATGATCCTGGCTCAGCCTCCAGAGTAGCTGAGATGCCTGGCATGCACCACCACACTCAGCTTTTACCACTTTTCTTCAACATAGTACTCAAAGTCTTAGACAGAAGAGTCAGGCAAAACAGAGAAATAAACAGCATCTAAATCAGAAAGCAGAGGTCAAATTGTTACTGTTTGCAGCTGACATGATTTTATACACAGATAATCCCAAAGACTCTACCAAAACAAGACTCTAATAAAAAATTTAGCAAACTTGCAGGACACAAAATAGATATACAAATTCACTGGTATTTTGATATACCAATAATGAATTATCTGAACTAGAAATCAAGAAAACAATCCCCAGGATATAAAATCAACATTAAAAAATCAGCTGAGAATTACACTCCAATAACGGACTAGCTGAGAAAAAAAATCAGCAAAACGATTTCATTAACAATTGTTTCAAGGCCAGGCATGGTAGTGCACTTCTGTAATCCCAGCACTCGGGTGGCTGAGGCAGGAGGATCACTGCAAATTCGAGACCAGACTGGGCTACAAAGTGAGCCCAAGGCCAGTCGGAACTACATAGCAAGATTCTGTCTCAAAAAAAAAAAAAAAAAAAAAATTGCTTTGAACAAACAAAAAACAAACACCCTAGGACTCGATCTAATTGAGAAGGTAAACTATTGCTATAATGAAAATTTTGGAACACTGAGGACAGAAATTAAAGAAAACAGCAAGAAATGGGAAGATTTTTCATGTCATGGAGTGACAGAATTAATATTGTTAAAATGGCCATATTGAGAGCTGGGCGTGGTGGCACATGACTTTAATCCCAGCACTCAGGAGGCTAGGGTAGGGGAAGCGTTGTGAGTTTGAGGCCGGCTTGGGCTACAATGCAAGCGCAAGGCTGGCCTGAGCTACATAGTGCGACCCTGCCTCAAAAAACTAGGGCCGGGAGTTTGGCTCAATAGCTTAAGTGCCTGCCTGGCAGGCGTGAGGTTGTTAGTTCAATCCCTGGTGCCGCCAAAAAAAAAAAAAAAAAAAAAAGTTAAAAAATAAAATGGCTATACTACCCAAGTGGTCTATGGTCTATGAATCCAATGCAATCCCCATGAAAATATCAATGACATTCCTCACAGAACTAGAGAAAACAGTTCTAAAATTCATATAGAAACACAAAAGACTCAGAATAACCAAAGTAATCCTAAACAAAGAGAACAAAACTGAAGGCACTACAACACCCAATTTCAAATTATACTGCAAAGCCATAGTAACAAAAACAGGATTCTACTGGCACAAAATTACACACATAGATCAATGGAACAGAATAGAAACAAATCCATGTAACTACAACCATCCAATTCTGAAAGTATCCACTGGAGAAAAAGACAGCCTCTTTAACAAATGGTGCTAAGGAAGACTAGATATTTAACTGTAGAATATTTACACTAGATTCTTATCTCTCACCCTAGACAAAAATCAATTCAAAATGGATCAGGCTGGGGATTTAGCTCAGTGGCCTAAGTGCCTGCCTGGTAGGTGTGAGGTTGTGAGTTCGAGCCCCAGTACAAAAAAAAAAAAAAAGAGAGAGAGAAAGAGAGAAAACGCAATGGATCAAAAACTTAGATATTACACCTGAAATTTGGAACTTCTAAAGGAAAACATGCCAGGGATTTAGCTCAGTGGCATAAGCACCTGCCTGGCAAGCACGAGGTCATGAGTTCAATCCCCAGTACAAAAAATAAATAAATAAATAAATAAATAAATAAATTTTATTAAATTAAATTAAAATAAAATTAAAAAAATAAAGGAAAACATAGGGGACAACTTGAGGCCACAGGTAAAAGCAAAGACCTCCTGAACAGAAATCAATAGCACAGGAAATAATACCAAAAATCAATAACTGGGACTATATCATGTTGAAAAGTTTCTGCACAGAAAGGGAGACAACAGAGTAAAGAGACAACCGACAGAATGGAAAAGATCTTTGCTAACTACTCTTCTCACAGAGGATTAATATCTACAATACATAAAGAGCTCAAAAAACTTAACACAAAAAAAATCAAGTAACCAATCAATACATGAGCAAATGAATTGAACAGTTAATTCTCAAAAGAAGTACAATAAGTACATGAAAAAAATCTTCAACATTATTAGTCATGAAGGAAATGCAAATTAAACCTAGACTGAGATTCTGTCTCAGCCCAGTCAAAATGGCTATCACCAACAATACAAAATAACAATGCCTGCTGGTGAGTATGTAGTGGGGAAAGAAATCTTTCTACACTGCAGGTGGGAATGTAAATGAGTATAGCCACTATGGAAGCCAGTATGGATTCCTCAAAAAACTAAAAACAGAACTGCTACTTGATGCAGCTATACCATTCTTTAGTAAGAAAAGCAACTCAAGTCAGCATATTATAAAGATACTTATATATTGAAGTTATTGCAGCACAATTTACATAATCAAGACATGGAACCAGCCTAGGTGGCCATCAATAGATGAAAGGCTCACCGGGCATGGTGGTGCACACCTGTAATACCAGCATTCGCAAGGCTGAGGCAGGAGGATTGCTATGAGTTTGAGGCCAGCCTGGGCTACATAGTGAGTTCAAAGCCAGCCAAAACTATGCAGCAAAACCTTATCTCAAAAACAAATAAGCAAACATAGATCAATGGATAAAGAAAATGTGGTAATATACATAATGGGGTATTATTCAGCCATTTAGTCATTTGTAGAAAAATGGATGGATGTGGAGAACATCATGTTGAGCAAGAGAAGCCAAACTCAGACATGGAACAAATGTTCTACTGTGTGAAATTTTAAAAAGATGACAGACTTTTATTAGAGAAGAGAAAGGAAATAACGAAGAGGGCATCAGGATGGTATAAGGGTGGGTAATGGGATGTGTGGATATAAGCAAAATATATTACACTGGAAACAAAAAGAAGTGAAACTAAGGGAGAGGGTGGTGATGGGGGCGGAAATAATCAAAGTATATCATGTGCATGTATGAATTTGCCAGAATGAAACCCATCACTCTGCATGACCAAGAAAAAAGGGAGGAAAAAGGCAATTCCACTTAAAAGTTACTAAAAATAAATGAATAAATAAAATACGAAAGAATAAATTTAATCAAAGAGTTGAAAGAGCTCTATAATGATACCTATAAAAAAAGTGATGAAAGAAATTGAAGAGGAGACCAAAAAATCGAAATATGTCTTCTATTCACTGATTGGAAGAATCAGTATTGTTAAAATGTACATACTACCCAAAATAATTTCCATATAGAATGTAATCCCTGTCCAAATAGCAATCACTTTCTTCAGGGAACCAAAAAAAAATAAAACCCTAAAATTTGTATGGAACCGTACACACACACACACACAGAGGCTTTAAAATATATTACAAAGCTATAGAAATCAAGACATCATGTATTGATCGGGGAAGTAGCTCAGTGGGAGACTGCTTGCCTAGCATGCATGAAGCCCTGGGTTCAATTCCTAATTTGAAAAAAACAAAAAACAAAAAACCCCTCTATTTTGGATAAGTTAAGCTCTTATTAAATATATCCAAATAGGTATATCAGTTATCAGTCACATAAATAAATTTGGAGAAATAATTATTCAGAGGCTTTGCCCACTTTCATCAGCTCATTCATCATTTCATACATATACATTAAGATCATACTATGTGCCAGAATGTGCTGTGCTCAAAACTGGATATACAATGGCAAACAAAACTGTTTTCTTAGCCCTCATGAAGATCATGATCTAATTAGCTGTAGAAGGGGGAGAGAACAGTAATAGATAAGAAGAGATAGCTAAGTTGTAGTAAGTTGTACAAAAGAAAAGAGCAAAAAGGAGAGCGCATGGGAGGAGAACCCTCCCTTTGGCGGAGTGGTCAGCAAAGTAATAGAATAGAATCAGATGAAGAGGAATGAGCACATTTATCGTAGATATTCTAAGACTCAGCTTCTGACAGATGACAAGAGACTCTAGCTACCAAGCTGCCCTGGACTCTAGCCACCTTCTAGATCCTGAATAGTGTCTCAGGCTGGCCTTAGGACTGTTCTTGTGATAGTCTACTGTCCCTGAGGTAATTCAGAATCCTTTACAGGCCAAAGAACATGAATATCACCCAGGAGTAGGGAGAAGACAGAGAGACAGGTGGAGCTTTGAATGCAAAATGCCTCTGAGAATCCCCTCTCACCCTTGTGCCACAGTTTGCCCCCCTATTCTCTCAACCCATGCCAGACTTTATTCCCCTTAGGTCATTCAAGTGAAAGAAGAGAATACCTCAGGGGAAAAGGAAAAAGTATGATTCTCTATCTACAGATTACGGCTCAGTGGAGTCAGTGGTTACCTGCTGGGTGTACTTTGAAGACTCTATCCTTCAGGGCCCAGATAAATCACTTAAATATTGATGCAAACTGTGTTCCTTGCTGCTCTGCCCCCACCCACTCCCATTCTGAGAGTAAACTCAGACTCCAAGTGCTGTGTTGCTTTACAGGAAAGTTGTATCACTGGGTTTGAGACAAATCTGTTTCCTTGGCTCTTATTTTCTGGAAGCCAAGTTCTCTGTAAGGATTTTTCTAAAGGAGAGGAAGAGGAAATGACGACTTGTGAACAAGGAATCAGACAAAAAGTGGCCTGAATGGACACAAGGGATCTTTTTGGGAAAATGGAAATGGTCTGAAATTGGATTATAGTGGTGGTTATACAACTCTACACGTTTAGCAAAAATCACAGAACTATACACTTCAAATGAGTGAATTCATGGGTTGTAAATCTTTAATAAAACTATTAGAAAAAGGGGAGGTCTGGGACCCTCACTTCACTTCCAGCAAGAGCACACCCCAAAGGGCTGATCCAAGGTGGGAGGTTTCCTAGCTTTGAAGAATCCATCTGTGCCAAACACAGTCAGAGCAGCCTACCTACCAGCTCAGTCATCCACAATGACTTCACTGCCATCATCAGAGGGGATCCAGGAGATCACCACCTATATTTCCTGGTCCTGTATAAGGGCTCCAGGACCTGGGAAAAACAAAGGAGTCCTGGTAATGTTTGTTGTTCCTATTAGCCTGGTAGGATGGAGCCTTGCTATTATTTAAAGCAAATAATGTGTGCAATGAAGAATGGTCCTTCAATGTTATCGATACCCCAATCCCTGGAACCTGCAAATTTGCTGTAGCATACTAAAAAGTACTTTGCATACATAATTAAGATTATAGACCTAATGAGGAGAGTATCTGAGATTATGCAAATAAATCCAATCTGGTCTCATCAACCCTTAACCCATTTATGCAGAAGATTTCAATTTTCTGAATTTTTTGGTGAAATTCAAATGTTACCTAGAAAAATTCAAGTAGAAGAATTTGAAGGAAAAAAATTGTATTACATTCTATTGTTATGGGCATTCCAAAAATGGAAAGAGGCATTGAAGGGTTAAATACAGAGAACTTTCCCTGGCTAGCAACAGAAAGATGCAGGAGGAGAAGTCAGAAAGAATTCTAAGCAAGAGAAGTAACCAACACCACACTGCTGGCTCTGAGATGTAAGACCAGGGAAAGGTCTCCAGGAGCTATGAGTGGTTCCCTACCGACAGTCATCAAGAAAATGGGGCCAGCCACGCTGGTGCACAAATGCAATCCTAGGGTGCTGGAAGGCTGAAGCCAAGGCAGGAAAATTTCAAGTTCAAGCCCAGTGGTGGGAATGGGGGGTAGTCTTAAATCACAAGTCATTAGATTCCGCCAACAACCTGAATGAACTTGGAAGGCGAAATATCCCCAGAGCATCTGAAAAGAAGCACCGTCTCACAAATGCTGGTGGAGCTGTGAGGAAAGAGGAACCCTTCACTGCTGCTGGGAGCGAAGACCAGTGCAACCACTGTAGAAATCGGTGAAGGGATTCCTCAAAAAACTAGGACTAATGGTTCCATCAGGCCCTGCTATTCCCCTTCTTGGCATCTTCTTGAAAGAATCAAAAGCATCATACCACACTCATGTTTATAGTGACACAGTTTGTAATAGCTAAATTTTAGAAACAGCCCAAATGTCCATCAACCAATGAATGGATAAAGATGTGGTACTTTTACACAATGGAGTTATTATAAAGAAAGATAAACTTTCAGTTATAAAGAAAGATAAACTTGACACATTTCTAGGTAAATGGATGCATCTTGAGACCATACTCTTAAGTGAAATAAATCAGACACATGTGTAAATACCACATAGTTTCTTACACCAGAGAAAGTGTAAATAAGGACCAAAATGTATAATAGATACTGTGAAATGGGAAGAAAATATTCAAATGAGAAGGGGAACTGGGGTCATGGGGAGGAAGGCAGGGAAAAAAAAAAACAAGAAAAGGAAAAAATGGAAACAAAGCTTCTGTAAAAGGGAGGGAGTTGAAGGGAGGGTGGGGGATGTGAAAAAAAGAATTAATATATAACATGTTCAGGTACAAATTCCCTATGATGAATGTGACCATTAAGTACAGTTAAAATGTATCAATAAACTTAATTTTAAAAAAAAGAATCATAGTCCCGCCAATATCTTGATTTCAATCATGCAGACTCTAAGCAAAGAAATTAGCTAAACCCACCCACACTTCTGATCTACATAACTGTGGAACAATAAAGGAGTGATAATCTGACCCACTAAGCTTGTGTTAATTTGTTACAGTAGCAATAGAAACTAATTCAATGTAGCATTTCTTATATAAGTGAATGTGAGAACTAAAATCCATACAGATCATTCTATTGCTTTCAATTACCCAACCAGCATCTGGAATATTAGAAACCCTGAAATCCTTAGAGTACAGTGCTTCCTAGTTCATCTCACACATTGGAGTGGGGCCTAAAAACGTAGGTTCTAATTCTGACTGTAAGGGCTGAATGAGTCAAGAGACCCTGTTCCTATTTTTGTATTAGCATATAGACATTAAATCAATGGATCTCTTTATCCAAATCTCCACTGATGTGTCTATACTATGAATTGAGTTAGCCTAGATTTCTAAGGTTATTTTTGCTCTACACACCAAAAATGATATGTAAACAGTTACCTCAGACGTGCAACATATAGTCATTTAATTTGTAACCTAGCACTTTCAACTAGCAGAAAGCTCATCCCAAAAAACCATTTTGATTTAAAGAAAGGGAAGTTGTTTAAGGATGCTAGGGCCCTGCACTGGGAGCCTCTAACCTGCAAGATCAGTAGTGAGGTTTCAAAAGATGTCTGCACCCAGAGTGCAGACCAGCCTTCCTAAACAATAATTCTGGATGTCAACAATCTGTTATTGAAGATTCTTGAAAGACATGCTCTAGTCAAAGAGGACATACTGCCTGTGTTTGCTTATATTTCATCTAATACCAAATCTCAGAGAGAGAAACAGTTTCTAGATCTCTCAACTGTCCTCTACTAATATTTCATATCTTTCCTCCCAGTATGGAGTCTTTCAAATTCTGAAAGAAACAATCTGAACAAAGAATTTGTTCTTTACCAACCTCAGTTTAAATTATTACAACACTTTTTAAATACCTGCAGTTTGCTTATTCAGTTAAAGCAGAGGCAATCAATTTTTTTTGGAGGTAAACAAACATTCAGTTTCCTTTCCAAGTTGTGATTTCAGCATCAACATTTCTACTATTATGATTTAAACAAGAAAGAGGTGAGGAGACAAAAACCATGCTCGTTAATTACACTCAGCACAAAAGTTGTTGGTAGATGTGTTTTAGAGCTGTCCCGCAGTATTTGGCAGGGGGACAGCTACCCTACAGATACCAAAATCTGTGGATGCTCATGTTCCTTATATATAAAATGGTGTAGTGTTTGCACAGAACCTATGCACATATTTCTGTATACTTTAAATCATCTCTGGATGGTTACATAAGTCCTAGGTACTTATATACCTAATACAATACAATGTAAATTTTATGGAACTAATTGCTATAATGTTTAGGAAAAAAAATGACAAGAAAAAAATTTTTTTTTGCAGTACTAGAGAGCAAATGTAAAGCCTTATGTATAGTAGGTAGGCAGGCACTTTACCACTGAGCTATAGCCCCAACCCAGGGTAGGGGTGGTGGGAGTGTTTTTAATCTGTAGTTGGTTGAATCCAAAGATGCAGAAACTGAGGATAAGGAAGGCTATTTTTGAAAAGAACATAAAGGATTCACTAAAATGCAAGTATAAGCACTGGACAAAGAGCTACTAAAAACTGGTTTTCAGGAGAATTTATCTGCCTATATCATACTAAAATCAAAACTCTGGGTAAATCTTTACATGTTCCACTGATCAGTTTTCAATCTCAATCAGTTTTCCAGAAAGCTATCTTCAAGTTCAAAAAACAAAAATTAGAATTTTTTTCCCCAGTATTAAGGACTGAACCCAGACCTTTTTATTTGTTTTATCTCACTAAATTGCCCATGTTGTCCTTGAACTTATAATCCTTCTAATTCATCCTCTAGAGTAGCTGGGATTACAAGTGTACTACACTGTGCCTGGCTAGATTGGATTCTGTGCATTTTTCATGGACAAATTATACAACTATATGTAATTAGATGTCATAGAAAATATGGTTGAATATGTATTTACATATATTTCACAAAATATATCTTAGTGCCATCCACTTTTAGGCAATGTAAATGAAATGTTGCTGTTATCATTTCTCAATGTTTCTTATTTCAATCATCTATTTATCAGCAATAGTTGACCCAAATCACCCACCCCAGCAATTTCCAAACTTTCTTTTTCTGAAAATGTGTCCACAAGAGCAATAAACTGAGCCTGGTGGCCCACAGCTATAATCCCAGAATTCTGAGAGGCTAAGGCAGGAGAATTCAAAGTTTAAACACACCCTGGGCAATATAGTGACTTAAATGTCTCAAAATAAAGAATAAAAAAAAAAAAAAAAAGAAGGGCTAATAATGTAGCTGAGTATGAAGACCCCTGAATTCAGTCCCCAGTACTACACATACATGCAAAAGTGATACAGCCCCATAGACGATATTCAGAATTACATACAACTCTATAAAAATTTGACCTATAAATCTAATCCTTGAAGCCAGGCATGGTGGTGAACACCCATAATCCTAGCACTCAGGAGGCTGAGGCAGGAAGATCATCATGAGTTCGAGGCTGGTCTGGGTCACTTAGTGAGTTCAAGGCCACCCTGAGCTACACAGAGAAAGCCTGTCTCAAAAAAATAAATAAATAAAAATAATTAACTTTATAATTTTTTACCTAAGGAACCATGTTGAAAATTACTATGTAGAGAACCTTGAATTTATTCTAATTAATTTCTGAAAACAAATTATTAGCAGACTTTGGTACTTTAGATATTAGCAAGCAATTACTTGCAACAGACATCTTCTATTTGGGAAATTTTAGTTGATGAGTATTACCCTACTATAACACAAGTGTACCCCTGAAATTTAAATTCCTGAAGGCTAAGTAAGGTGCTTAGCACAGAGATCCAGGGAAAAATAAGAAGAAGAGAATCCAGCTATTCTCCCTCCTGGGAACCTGGGATATTATAAACCAGTTTCCTATTGTTAAATCTATTAAAAGCATTATCCTGGAGGAAGATCATCTCCTACTTGTGATCTACAAAGCCACTGACAGTCCAACAAAGTTTCATAGCCTGCACCCAAATTGGAAAACTTCTTCTCTCTTTATATATAAAAATAAATAACATTATGTGCACTTTAAATAAGAAGAGGCTGTATAGTATAATGGCTGAGATCACGGGCTTTTAACCAGTGGCTGTAGAATAGAAATAATTTCACTTTCCAGGGGATATTTGGCAATGTCTGGAGATATTTTTCGTAGGAAGAAGGGTGTTACTGACATCTGGCAGGTAGAGGCCAAGGATGCTGCTAAATAGTTTAGCTGGGCATGGTACATGCCTGTAATCCTAGCACTCGCTGAGGCAGGAGGATGATTACAAATTTGAGGCCAGCCTGGGCTACATAAGCAAGTTCAAGGCCAGTCTGGACTACATAGTGAGATCCTTCTCAAAACAAAAACAAATTTTATAATGAGCAAGATGGCCCCCTATAACACAGAATTACCCAGCCCAAAATGCCAACAGTCCTGAGGTTGAGAAACTGATCTAGAACTATTCTGTCTAGGTTTCAAATTATTTAATCTGTGTGGGCTCTGGCAAGTTACTTAACATCTTTGTGCTTACTCAGTGTCTTCGCCAATACAATTACAGTACTATACCTACCTTATTGATTTGTCATGCAAATAAATTACACAACAAAGGAGTTAAGAATAATATTTGAAATTTCAGTAGTCTGGATGGCTAAGGCAGGAGAACTGCCAAGTTCAAGCCCAGCCTAGGCAATTTAGCAACTTAATATAGATGCTGTCCTGAAAATAAAAAATTAAAAAATGGCTGGGGATGTAGCTTAGTGCAAAGACTCTGAGTTCAATGCCTAGTACCACCAAAAACAAAACAAAACAAAACAAAACAGTCCATAGCAAAGCAAGAATTCACCAAATGTTTGCTTCTATTTTCAATATATGTGATGTAAAAGACTAAGAAGAAATCTACCACAATTCTAACAGTTGTTGGTTCTAGTGGCAATATGATGATAGATTTTTTCATTATACTTTTTATACTCCTCTACATTTTCAAAAAATTGAAAATATATACATATATATTTGTATTAATGTAATATTTAAAAATTCTATTAAAGAATGAAGAGGAAAAATTTTACTTGTACATAGTAGATGGAGCACAGAATCAGAAAGGACTAGATCAGATTCCCTGTGTATGACGTTAGACAGCTTAGTTAATCTCTGAACTTCAGGTTCCTTATCAGAAATCAGGCTAATAATCCACATCATGGACAGTTGCTACAAGGGTTAAACATGACAGATACCAAGTATCTGGAAGAGTTTTCTGAAGGAATAGCACCAGAAGATGACTGCTTTAAGGGTTTAGGCAAGGGGAAATGACTCGATAAAACAGGAGATACACACTGGTAACTCCTATCTGCTTTTTAAACTCTCCTCCTAGAGAAGACAACTCCCACTTCTTTCCATTTTTGCCTCAGCTCCCCAAAAAGAAACTCTACCCATACTCTGGTCCATCTCTACGCCTTCACTTCCCTACATACATACCCTAGGAAGGGATTCGATCATTCCACGGGTGGGACCTGCCTCATCTGGCAGGGTGTACCAGCTGCCATCTGACTGCCTCTGAAAAGCAGGAGCCAGCCATCACTTTGTCACATCCTTCCCCCAGATTTAATGTCCTCTTTCTCACCTCCTTTTCCACTCCCAGCCTCTAAGTCAAGGGCCTCTCAAGGAAAAGCCTCACCACTCTCTCTCTGCTCAGCTGGTTGAGTGGGTTGCCCCCTTTTAGATTCAAGAGTGATAAGTAGGAAGGCTAGCTAGGCCTCCTGTGTGCACAAACACCGCTTACCCAAGAACCCCTGCATTTGTGCAGTGGGCTTGCACCATACTTGCCCAGCTGCTCTGTGCTTTCAGCAGGGTGTGTTTCCTTTGTGCAGTAAACCCAGCAGGTAGCACTGGAGGTAAGGAGAAGGAATGATGACACCTTACCCACAGCCCCCATCTTCATGCCCCTAATTGAATAGAAAAAAGCAAAATGAAAGTTATTCTGTGTATATTATCAGGAGAGTAACTATTTTAATCCTAGTCAGATTGCTAATTTAAATTCAAATTGAAAGTGAGTTTTTAAAATGCCCCAAAACAATACCTTCCATTGACGTCCTAAACTGTCATGGTTTGGGAATGTCATTCAAGATCCTGGGATCCAGGCCGGGAATATAGCTCAGTGGCATAGCACTTGCCCGTCATGAGTTCAATCCCTGGTACAAAAAAAAAAAAAAAAAAAAAAAAAATTCTGGGGTCCTTAGGGAGAAGACTTGCAGCTCTCCTGTGAGTTCACTGGACAGAGTTCTAAGGACTGGGAGCCAGAGTGGATTAGGAAAGGATTGTATGGGGCAGGACCTTGCAAGACATTCGCCCTCAGCCCAAGGTGAACTGCTTTAATGTTGAGAAATGTTACCAGATAAAACAGGAGGAAAATGAGACTGTTGGGGGATGTTTCCATCTAAATATAAATTTAACGTATCAGGAGAACTTTATCCTAAGTGCAAATAAAACTTTCAGGGAAGTCAGGGGTAGTGACACACAGCTGGGATCCCAGCAACTCAAAAGGTTGAAGCAAAAGGAACCCAAGTTTGAGATCAGACTGGGCAACTTAGACAGACCCTGTCTCAAAATAAAATTCTGAATAAGAGTTAAGGATATAGCTCAGCATTACAGTGCTTGCCTAGCAAGTGCAAGGCCCGGGGTCCGATGTCTACTAACACAGAGGGAAATAAAAGGTCAGGCACAGGAAGATCAGTGATTTCCAGGAAAGAATTTATGGAACTTACTGAACTCTAGTTTGCTACTGCTCCAGGACCAGCATAAAATATGTAAACCTCAAGTATAATTTTGACTCTTGCCAAGTTCTTACTGTACATGTGCCTCTTTACTCTCCTTCCCATAAACCCCAAACTGGCTCTAGTAGAAGCTGTCGAGAGTCTTGAGTCTACCTATTTTTCATTCACAATTGTATAGTAAGACCTTACCATATACCAGGCCATAATTCAGATGATTACAATAATGGAAATTGCTACTTGTCCCAGGAAGATGTATATGTCAGCAAAGTCTTAAGCTGAAGGACCAAAGTTCAATATTATAGGGAGGCTGAGGTAGGAGGAGCGTTGTGAGTTCAAGGCCGGCTTGGGCTATAATGTGAGTGCAAGGCTGGCCTGAGCTACATAGTGTGACCCTGTCTCAAAAAAACTAGGGCCGGGAGTTTGGCTCAGCGGCTTAAGCGCCTGCCTGGCAGGCACAAGGTTGTGAGTTCGATCCCCGATGCCACAAAAAAATAAAAAAGTAAATAAATAAAAATAAAAATAAATCAATATTATAGGGGACACAATTACTCTCCGAGGTACAGTACAATGAAACACTGGAGCAAGTCTTATTTAATAAAGAATTTTGCAAATATGATATTCCTGTCCTTTTTCTTCCTCTGTGTATCTTAGACCTAGAAACTTCTTTTAGTTTCCCCACAGCTTAGAGCAATGAGATCAATCACTTTTATTATCAAGGACCAGAAAGAAAGCTACATAGATCAAAGGAAGAAAATCGTTTATCTTGAAAATTTCCATTTAAAAAATTACTAACAAACTTCTTTCATCCTTAA
>RJWM01006560.1:68291-84124 GCA_004363535.1 Dasyprocta punctata
GGAGGCTGAGGTAGGCGGAGCGTTGTGAGTTCGAGGCCGGCTTGGGCTACAACGCGAGTGCAAGGCCGGCCTGAGCTACATAGTGCAACCCTGCCTCAAAAAACCAGGGCCGGGAGTTTGGCTCAGTGCCTTAAGCGCCTGCCCTGGCCGGCGCGAGGTTGTGAGTTCAATCCCTGGTGCCGCAAAAAAAAAAAAAAAAGCCATTCTCTAAATTCCTTTATTTCTGCCCTTCATGGGTCATCAACCAAATGTAGATTTTGTTCAGTGTTTGATACTGTAAAGTTGTATCTTCGTGCAAAAAATTTCCAAGGATCCCAGAGCATGCAGACAGTTTTACGGGAGTTAACTGCTGGATCCTCATTGTCCACACGAGCTTTCTGAGACTGCTCTTCCTGAGAGCTGGTGCAGTAAAGAGGCCACACTGGCTCTTGATTCTCACACAGCAGATGTTCTTCCATTTTGCCACAGGACATCAAACCTCTCATCCACAGTCAAATCTTACAATAGTGCATCCTCCGAACTTAAAAACCTCCTGGGGACTCAATAAAGGAACAACTGGAAATGCTGGGAAAGGTACTGAGAAAGTGAATGGCTCCAAAATTTGGGTAACAAATCCTTTTAAAAGTCAGGAGTTCTCAAATTGCTTTGAACAAAATTGAAAGCAAATCACTATTCAACTGTCTACTGAGAGATTTATTGAAAAAAAAGTTTTAAAACAACTTTTTTACTAGGAATGCCAAGTAATAAATGTAGAGTATTATAGTCAGGATATTGTTTATGCAGACACCAGTGAAAACCAATTTAGACAAAGATCACAATGGGTATTCAAGGGTGTTCAAACCATCAGATAAAAAGTAATTGGTCAAAAGCTTCTAACAAAGAAATAGTAAATATTTAAGGAGATAGAAATGCTAACTTTTCTGATTTGATCATTACCTGTTATATCCATGTATCAGATTATTACACTGTACCCCATAAATATGTATAAGTATTACGGTAAATTTAAAAAGTTTTTGGTAAGTAGACAGCTTATAGATTACACTACAAAAGGAAATGTACTCTTCTTCAATAGAGAGATTGAAAGTGTGATAGCCATCTTAACCAAGTGAACAAATTTATTATCAATGGTAAAACTTGAATTTATGTGCCAAAGATGAAGCAGTATGATGTATTCAATGCTTCTGATGAAATACCTTCTAAAAGTGTTTAACCTGATTCTAATCAAACCTTTAAGGATAATATGGAGTTAAAAAAAGAGTGGGTGTGGTGGTACATGTCAATAATCCCATTTGAAGGAGGAGGATTACTATGAATTCAAGGCCAGCCTGAACTACATAGCTTCAAAAAAAACCAAAATAAAACAAGTAAAAAATTAAAAAATAAACTGGGAATGTAGCCCAATGCAAAGGCCCTAGGTTTAATCCCTAAAAGAAAAAAATTAAAATTAAAATAAAAATTTTAAAAATACATATATTTTTATATATATATACACACATATATGGCATGGCACAGAGATATACATTAAAAGACATCATGAGAAAATAATCAGCCAAATGAAAACTTTACTAGCTTGGACTCATCAAAAAGTCAATGTCAGCAAAGTGTAGAGGCACATGACCTATAATCCCAGCTACTTAGGAAAGAGGATTGTAAATTTCAGCCTAGCCTGAGCAATTTAGGAAGATTTTGTTTTAAAAAAAAAATCACCTTCATTTTACAAAGAGTGCTCAAGACAAGGGATTACCACCTTGGTTCCCTCTTTGGGATCACTACCCAAGTTCCACATACTTCATTCCCTATATGTCCTATGGCTATTTGTGCCTATGGTATATCCACAACAGCACAATCAGAAAGAAACAGCAGCCGGGCATGGTGGCGCACGCCTTTAATCCCAGCACTCAGGAGGCTGAGTTAGGAGGAGCGTTGTGAGTTCGAGGCCGGCTTCGGCTACAACACAGGCGCAAGAGCAGCCTGAGCTACATAGTGCGACCCTGCCTTAAAAAACTAGGGCGGGGAGTTCGGCTCAGTGGCTTAAGCACCTGCCCTGGCAGGTGCGAGGTTGTGAGTTTGATCCCTGGTGCCGCAAAAAAAAAAAAAAAAAAAAAAGAAACAAACAGAGCAGTCACCTAGCCCAAGCCTTTCCTGTTCCCTGTTCCCTGAAAACATGTGTGCTCCACAAAGGGCCCATAGGGTTGCCAAAGTTAAGGCTTGGTGACTCCATGGGAGGCACCAAGGGAAAGCAGAGTCTGAAAGAGGAGGTGGCCAATACTCCCTGGGAGATTTGCTTAATGCCAAAGGTGGGTCATGAATTCAGTGCCTACAGGCTTTGGCATCACAGGTTGGCAATTTCCCTAGTGATGAAGCAGATAAGTTTCTCCAATGATGAAGCAGACAAAGGCCACCGAAGGCACAATCCGAAGGCACAAGGCAGAACACTCTAGCTCTAGAATGAGGCCAGATGGTACCATCTCTCTTATCATTGTCACAGGATATGTACATTACCCCTAACCCCTGTCCAAATGGATGTCATCTTCAAAGATAGTAAGATCTTCTTGGGAAGCATTACAAAAAATGAAACATTTTTATCTATAGGACACTTAACTCTAAAGGGACTGAATGAAACAGAACTATATTTGAAATTGGATTAGACACTTTGGTTGTTAAATTTTTCTTTCTTTTTTTTTTTTTTTTTTTCTTTTTGGACTGGGAGCTAACAGATTGTGATAATATTTAAATGTGTCCACATATTCTCTAATACGCCTCCCTTCAAGTGGTGTAGTCTAATGCCTCTCTTGGAATGTGAGCCACACTTAGTTACTTGTTTCTAATAAATACAATATGATAGAAGTGATTCTATGTGACTTCTGAGGCAGGATCTACTTGGCTTTCTTCTGGAATTACTTATTCTGGAACAATCTAGTCATTGTATCATAACGACATCCACATTGCCCCATGAAGTGGCCCATATGTGAAAAAGTGAGGCTTCTCACCAACCAGCACCAATCAACAACCATGTGAGTGAGCTGCTTTAGAAGCAGATTTTCCAACCTGCCAAGTGGCTTTGGCCCTAACCAATAACTTGACTATAGCTTTGTGAGACAAGCCAGACTGCCCCGCTAAGCTGCTCCTAAATTCCCAATCCACAGAAACTATGAGATAAAGTTTATGACTGTTGGTCAGGCCTGATGGCACGAGGATCATCAAAAGTTCGAGGATAGCCTGTGCTACACAGTGAGTTCAAAGCCAGCCTGGACTACATAGCAAATCCCTGTCTCAAGGAAAAAAAAAAAAAAAATTGAAAAACAAAATTGTGGGGTATTTTTTATATAGTAATAGATGACTAATATACAGATGACTAATACACTAATAGGCAAAATCAGAGACCTAAATTTTATGAGATGTAGGTCTATAGTGAGTTAAATAAGTGTTGCTATGTGTGTGGCTCTGATGTGGAAGGTACTGTATATGGTTTTAATTGTACAAGAACATTATGAGGAGAATGATAAGGAAAAAAAGAAAGCCAATAAGGTGAAGATAAACTTACAAGAACTCAGAGGAATTGCAGGGAAACAAGAAGTGGTGCCCAGACTGTGGATGGAACTAAAAACAGGGACACAGAGTGCTGCCTTGGATCTGAAATTCACATGTCCCGACAAAGTCAATACTCCTATCTAAATAACACAGTCTCTCAATGTCCTGATTCTAAGTTCTCAAGAGGCAGGGTCTGTTTTACCCAGCTCAAGTTAGACATCAGGTGTGGGCACTGGGGTAGAGAAGAATTCTTGTACCATCTCCTCAATAGTCTTTAAATAGAACTGTTTGAGGCCGGAGTTCAGTGGTACAGTGCATGCCTGGCAAGCGCAAGGTCCTGAGTTCGATTCCCAACACCAAAAAAAAAGGTTGTTGGCAATTTTTATAAAAGGCAAGGGCAAGGAAACAGAAGTGATTGACGGATGAAATGAACAGCATCCTAGTAGGTATATGAGTTTTTAAATTCCTATCAGTTCTCCAGGATGAGCCTGCTAACAGCCCTAGTCCACATGCTTCAACACCTCAACCTCCACTTCACCCCCATTTTAATCACCCATTAAACCTGTATATCTTCCACACAGCTTATAGTGCTCCCCTGCATATACCACACTGTATGTTTCATACCTGAGTTTTGACATAGTTTCTTTATCTTGTCTACCCTGTGAATATCTAATCGACTCCTATCTCAAACTCTGCTGGATTTCATCTTCTGTGCGGTTCTATGTCTCTCCCTATCCCTCCAAATGTAATTCATATTCTCATATTCATTCTGTCTTTCCCTCTTTCTCTCCCCACTACTCCACCAGAGACTGAACCAAGGACCTTGCACTTTACCACTGATCTATAGATCTATAGATCTATACATCTAAGCCACATCTTCCATTTTACTAAACTACTTCTTTAACTTTCACACTTACTTTTTCTATTACTAAATATACCACATTACATTGCGGTCCTAGAATCTTTTAGGGAAAAACATATCCAATCCATCTTCATACCTCTATGATCTAAAAAAATAAAGTAGGTCAACATTAGTATCTCTGCAGACTGAACAAGCATGAATTTTGTGATTAATCTAAAGTGATTTAACTTTTATTTCCCATTGTCTCTTTGAAAACACACTGTAGAAGTTGGTTCATCTATTCATGAATTACTGCTTGAGTAGTATCATCACTTTTTCTGGTCATTTTTAGTTAAAAGATGTTAATAATCAACATATCCAAGGAAGGAAGGGAAAAGAAAGGAATGATGAGAAAAGAAGGAAAAAATGAAAAGAAAGCTTTTGTAAATGGGGAAGGAAAGAGGAGAGTAAGAGAATGGGGAAAAAAGCATCAAATTATGTCATGTACAGGAATAAATTCCCTATGATCAATGTTATCATAAAGTGTACCAAAAAACTTAACTCATTTAAAAAAATCATCAAGATATCCAGTCCTAGGATCTCAGATATAGAGACAGCCTTGCAGTTAGCAATCACAAAAAGAAAGATTTCTTAAAAATAGCAATAAATTTTTAAAAAGAATAAAATACCAATAAAAATTGACTATAAGAAATCATCCAACAGCTGCTAGATGAGGCAAAAATAACAACTTAAAATTTACTGGAGTCAATGAAAAAGCAGGAGACAGCACAAATGAGATTAAAAAAAAAAAACTATTCACAGAAAACTTCCCTGGTAGAGAAAATGAATCTGACATACAGATAAGTGAGGCACATAGAGTGCCAATTAACCACAATCAAAAAAAAAATCTAG
Organism: Dasyprocta punctata; assembly: GCA_004363535.1. Lineage (NCBI taxonomy): Eukaryota > Metazoa > Chordata > Mammalia > Rodentia > Dasyproctidae > Dasyprocta > Dasyprocta punctata. The sequence continues at coordinate 73,576 of RJWM01006560.1, forward strand.
AGTCAGGAATATCACAGTCAAGATCCCAGTAATTCAACACAAGAATAGAATCTTAAAAGCTGTTAGGGAGAGCAGGCGTGGTGCCATATGCCTGTAATCCCAGCACTCGGGAGGTTGAGGCAGGAGGATTATTACAAGCTCAAGATCATCCTGGGCTACAAAGTGAGCTCAAGGCTAGTCTGAACTGCATAGATGACTGTCTCAAAATAAATAAATAAATAAAAACTGTTACAGAAAAGAAGCAAATCACCTATGAAAAAAGCCCATCAGAATCATAGCTGACTTCTCAGCACAAACAGTCAAATCAAGGAGAGCTTAGAGTGAAGTACTTCAAGTTTTAAAGGGAAACAACATTCAATCCAGCTTGATGTACCCCACAAAACTATCTTTCAAAACTGATGGAGAAATAAGGTACTTCCATGACAAAGAACATTTGAGGAAATTTATGACCACCAAACCAGCACTCCAAAATGTTTTGAAGGACATTCTAGAAAGACATAACAAGGACTACAACTCCATGAACACCAACAGAAGGAATCCATAGGGCAAGGCAAACAGAGGGAGGGGAAAAAAAGAGGGAGAGCCAGCAGCAGGAAAATAACATGACAAGCATAAGTCAATACATATCAGGTATAACCATCAATTTTAATGATCTCAACTCATCAGTCAAAAGACACAGACTGGCAGAATGGATCAAAAAGTAAGATCCAACAACATGCTGCATACAAGAAACACATTTAATTGAAAAAGAAATTCATAGACTGAAAGTCAAAGGATGGAAAACAATACTCCATATGACAGGGACCCAGAAAAAAGAAGGGGGGGGCAGCTATTCTATTTGCAGAAAAGTGAATTTCAAGCCAAGACTGATTAAGAAAGATAAAGAAGGTTACTTCATCTTTGTAAAGGGAACAATCCAAGAGGAAGGGATAACAATCACAACAATATATGCAACAAATACCAGTGCACCCAACTACATGAAACAAATATTAACAAGCATGGAAAATCAAATAAGCACTCACACAGTTTTATTGGGGTATCTCGATATCCCACTGTCACAAAAAGACAGATCAACTAGACAAAAAATCAACAATGAAATATTAGAACTGAACCAAACTTTTGAACAAATGGATTTAGTAGATGTCTAGTGTTCCAACCCACAACATCAGAATACACATTCTTCTCAGCTGCACATGGGACATTCTCCAAAACAGACCATATACTAGCTCATAGAACATACTCAAGTAAATGCAAAGAAATTGAAATTATCCCATGAATATTACCAGGCCATCGTGCAATGAAACTTGAAATCCATGGCAAAAGAAACCATAAGAACTTCATAAACACATGGAAATCAAATAGGACCCTACTGAACAACCAGTGGGTCACAGATGAAATTAAAGAAAAAATTAGACAGTTTTTGAAATTAAATGATAACCACAGTACAAAATACCAGAACTTATTTTTTTAATTATTTTAAACACAAGAAAAATAGCCGGGCGTGGTGGCGCACGCCTTTAATCCCAGCACTCGGGAGGCTGAGGTAGGCGGAGCGTTGTGAGTTCGAGGCCGGCTTGGGCTACAACGCAAGCGGAAGGCCGGCCTGAGCTACATAGTGCGACCCTGCCTCAAAAAACTAGGGCCGGGAGTTTGGCTCAGTGCCTTAAGTGCCTGCCCTGGCAGGCGCGAGGTTGTGAGTTCAATCCCCAGTGCCGCCAAAGAAAAAAAAAAAAAGAAATTAAAGTAAAACAGAATTTCACAATAAGCCAATAGGAGAATAATAATAATCAACACATTGCATATTGTTATATTCACAGCAGTTATTTAGGGTATAAGATATAGACATGAAACACTGTCCAGAAAATTATTAGCACAAAACTTTCCCCTCAATAAATCAAGAGAAATCAGCTATATAACTATCTTTTTTTGTGTTATGACTGCTCTATTATTTTCAAAAAACATTTCACATTAAAAATGAAATCTGAAAATGACCCTGTAAAATCTACTTTTCACTCAAAATTCTTTTTAACTATCTTAACTAATTTTTTATATACATAGATTTTCTTTCAGTTTGTGACACAAATGCAACAATGCGATGGTTATATATGTGTGACGCATTTAGTTCACTGAGAAGTATATTTTCAAGGCACATCCATTTAAGAGTGAAAATGTCTAGTTTATTGTTCTTTATAGCTGAATAGTATTCCATTATATAGAAATACCACATCTTTTTTGTCTATTCCTCAGCTGAGGGGCATTTAGGTGGCTTCCAAGATCTAGCTAGTATGAACTGGGCAGCTATAAACATAGGTGCACATATATCACTGTGGTAGGATGTTTTTAATTCTTTTGGGAAGATACCCAGAAGGGGAATAGCTGGGCCAAATGGGACCTCCAATCCTAGCTTTTTGAGGAATCTCACACTGACTTTCACAGTGGTTACACCAGCCTGCATTCCCACCAACAGTGAAGAAGGGTTCCTTTTTGTCCACAAGCCCCTCCAGCATTTGTTATTGGTTGACTTCTTAATACTAGCCATTCTTTCTTGGGTGAGGTGGAATCTGTGCTATTTTCATTTGCATCTCTTGAATGACCAGTGCTGGTAAATATTTTTTCACGTATTTATTTGCTGTTTGTACTTCTTCATCAGAGAAGTGACATACCAGAACTTATGGGACACTGTGAAAACAGTCCTAAGAGGTAAATTCATAGCAGTAAATACCCATATCAACAAAAGTGAGCAAGAGCAAATAAACAACTTAATGGTGAATCTCAAACTTCTAGAAAAAGAGAGCAGGCTAAGACAATAGCTCATACAAAGGAGGAAATAATAAAGATCAGAACAGAAATTAATTTATTGGAGACTAAAAAAACAATATAAAGAATCAAGGAATCCAAGAGTTGGTTCTTTGAAAGATTAAATAAAATCAACAAATTCCTATCCAACCTTATCAAAAAAAGGAAAGAAAAGACTCAAATCCACACACTGAGGAATGAAAAGGGTGAAATCACAATGGACCCTGCAGAAATCCAGAGGAACATCTATAACTACTTTGAAAACTTGTATTCTAATAAGATGACAGAAGAAATGGACAGATTACTAGGTACATGTGAATTACCAAAGTTGAATCAAGAAGATACAAAATCCTAAATAAACCAATACCAACCAATGAAATCAAAGATGTAATTAAAAACCCACCAACAAAGAAAAGATCAAGCCCTGACGGATTCACCGCTGAATTCTACAAGAAATTTAGAGAAGACAACACCACTACTTCTCAAACCCTTTAATGAAACTGAAAGGGAAGCAATACTCCTAAATTCATTTCTGGAAGCAAGCATTGCCCTAATACCAAAACTGGAGAAGGACCCAACTAAGAAAGAGAATTACAGGCTAGTCTCCCTAATGAACATTGATGCAAAAATCCTCAATAAGACACTGGCAAACAGAATGTAGCAAATCATCAAAAAGGTTATACACCATGACCAAGTGGGATTCATCCCAAGAATGCAAGGATGGCTGAACATACGTAAATCAATAAATGTTAAAATAAATAAATAAATGTAATACAACATATGTGGTGGATTAAAAACTGGTGGTCAACTTAAACACCTGCTGAACTGAATCAGCGTGGTTCTGAGTGTAGATGGCCCACCTGAGGAAAATTGCCACCATAAAAAGGAGACCCAGAGAGGAAGCAGCAGCGTTGTGAATTCTCCTAAGTGTTGTTATTTGGAGCCATTGGTTCTCCTAGAAGAGCTTGTCATGCTGGCTCCCCTGATATGAACTCAGCTGTTTTCATTGGAAGAGCTCAGGACCTTGTGGCTGAAAATGGCTGTGGTTCACTTTAGTCCTTACTTTGAGCATCACTTCCTGGCTCTGAATGGGAAGATGTGTGCTATTTAATCTCCAGGAGAAGTTTGTCACGGTGGCTTCCTGATATGTACTCTGTTGTTCTCATTGTTGGAAGAGCTCAGGACCTCGTCACTGAGGATGGCTCTGGTACTTTTTGGGGGAACCCTGGTCCTTATTTTGAGCGTTGCTTCTTGGCTGTAGTACAGAACCGTCAGCCTGCTGGCACAGATCGTTCATCCTGCTGGCAGACTTTCCAGCTTGCACCACTGACCTTTGGCCCTTCTCAGCACAGATTCGTGAAATAGACTTGCACGAGTCATTGTCATGGGCTCTATGTTTTCAGTTGAACTCATGCAGGTTATTGTCATGGGATCCAGGCCCTTGAATTCTCTAGGTCTTTAGTGCTGTGGACAGATTTCCTGCACTTTCTTTGTATTTGACTCCTTGGGTGACCACTATAAATAATACTATAAATTATGTGTCCTGTATGTAATTGTTTTCTTTGCAACTCCTGACTATAATACCATACTAACAGAGCCAAGAACAAAAATCATATGATCATCTCAATAGATGCAGAAAAAGTTTTTGACAAAGTTCAGCACTCATTCATGATAAAAACCCTACAGAAACCTGGAATCGATGGTCTTTATCTCAGTCTGATAAAAGCCATCTATTACAAACCAACAGCCAACATCATACTAAACGGACAAAAAGCTGAACACTTTCACTCTAAAATCAGGAGTAAGGCAAGAACGTCCACTATCTCCACTCTTATTTAATATAGTCCTGGAAACTTTATCCAGAGCAATTAGACAAAAGAAGGAAATAGAAAAGGAAGAAGTTAAATTATCATCATTTGCAGATAACATGATGCTCTACATAGAAGACCCCAAAAACTCCACTAAAAAAACTACTAGATTTAATAAGAAAATTTAGTAGTATAGCTGGATACAAAGTCAACACTCAAAAATCAATAGTCTTCCAGTACACAAATAAACTCACTGAGAAAGAAACAACACCTTTCACAATAGCATCCAAAAAAATGAATACCTAGGAATCAATCTAACAAAGGATATAAAAGACCTCTACGTTGAAAACTACAATACTTTGAAAAAGGAGATTGAAGAGGATATCAGAAAATAGAAAGACATCCCTTGCTTTTGGGCAGGAAGAACCAATATAGTGAAAATGGCCATACTTCCAAAATGGTTATGCAGATTTAATACAATTCCAATCAAAATTCCAATAGCACATTCACGGAATTAGAGAAAACAATCCTAAAATTTATCTGGAACCAGAAAAAACCTAGAATAGCAAAGGCAATTCTGGGTAACAAAGGCAAGGAAGAGCCATCACAATCACTGACTTGAAATACTATGAAGCTATTATGATAAAAATAACGTGGTACTGGCAGGAAAAAAAAAAAAGACCCGAAAATCAGTGGAACAGATCAGAAGATGCAGAAATAACTCCAGACATTCTAAGCCACCTTATCTTTAACACAGGTGCCAAACACATTCACTGGAAGAAAGATAGCCTCTTTAATAAATGGTCCTGGAAAAGCTGGCTCTACACATGCTGAAGATTAAAATTGGACCCTTATCTTTCATCACGCACTAAACTAAATTTGGAATGGATCAAAGATCTAAATATAAAAACAGAAACATTGAAACTGCTGGAAAATAGAATAGGTAAAACTTTTGAAGACATTGATGTAGGCAAAGCCTTTATGACTAAAACCAAGATCGCACAGGAAGTATCACAAAGAATCAACAACTGGGATCTCATCGTATTAAAAAGTTTTTGCACAGCAAGAGAAACCAACAAAGTGAAGAGACAACCCACAATGTGGAAAAAAATGTTTGCCAGCTGTTCCTCAGACAAAGGATTACTATCAAGATCATAAAAAGAATTTTAAAAAGTCAGGTCTCCCAAATTGAAAAGACGCAATCCAAAAATGGGCATCTGAGATAAACTCATACTTCTCAGATGAAAAAATACAAACAGCAAATAAATAATTGAAAAAATGTTCAACATCATTGGTCATTTGAGAAATGCAAATTATTTTATTATTAGTAATAATAATGATCAGAGTAAAGCAAAACAGAGAGAACCATATTGGGCCTCGAAGACAAGACAGAAGAGAATCCCCCATACTTACTACATTGCCTACTGTCACCTTCCAAAGAGATGCTCAGGTTGCTGACCAGAGGCCTGCAAAACCTACAAAATAATACTAGCACATAGTTGCTTGACATTCCTTGGTTGCTATCAGTTTAGCCAGACCTCCGAAACAGCAGGTTGCTGACGGGTGGGGAGGGGGGGAATATGTTTGTCCCTGTTTCCAAGCCCGCGCACCGGTGCCGCTGGGCTGGGCCCCGCAAGGGGGCATTCTCGTTCTCCTCCGGGGTCCCGAGGTCAGGCCCCCGGAGGGCAGCTTAAACGTGTCCTGGTCAGTGCCTCGAGAAATGCAAATTAAAACAACACTGAGAGCCCATCTCACCCCAGAAAGAATGGTTATCATCAAAAAATCATCCAATGACAAATACTGACAGGGCTGTGGGGAAAAAGGAACATTTTTCCACTGTTGGTGGGAAGGTAGACTGGTGCACCCACTGTGGAAAGCAGTGTGGAGATACCTCAAAAAACTAGGATAATAGGTCCCATTTGACCCAGCTTTTCCCCTTCTAGATATCTTCCCAGAGGAATTAAAAACATCATACTACAGCAATACAATGTGCACCCATGTTTATAGCAGTACAATTTATAATAGCTGGATCCTGGAAACAACCCAAATGCCCATCAACTGAAGAATGGATAAAAAAGATGTACTCTTTTTATGCAATGGAGTACTTAACTCAGACATAAAGAAGGATAAACTGGAGACTTTTTAGGTAAATGGATGCAATTCAAGACCATACTCACAAATGCACAAGTGTAAACATTGTATTGTCACCATAGTGTGAAAAGCTGAAAGAGTAAGATCCAAAACATACAAAAGATATTGTAAAATGGGAAGAAGCATCAAAAGGAAAGAGAAAATAGGATGGGAGAATGGAGAAAAAAAAGAAGGGAAAAGAAAAAAAAATATATATAAGATAGTTACACTACTAATTTCTTAGTTCATTGAAAAGAAAGATTTGGGCTGGGAATAGCACAAGGTGCTAAGTTTGAGTCCCTGTATCAAAAACAAAACAAAAAAAAGAGGTATGTGCTAATATTGCTTCACCAATTAAATGCCAATACCTTGTACTCTGAGTAACTAATTTAAAGACAATAATATGTAATGTATTAACTATTGTTATCTTCTTACTATCTTGTTTTGAAATTTTATTTTTTTCACTTTAAAATAAAATTTAAAAAGAAAAAAATCCAGTCCTGTAGATATCCAGTCCTGTAGAATAGTCAAAACTTGTCACCTGACTTAAATCTTAGGCTTCTCTTCTTCCTCCACATTTGTACCTGCTGTAGATAGGGAAGCATAAATTTAGGCAAAGAGTTTTGCGCCCTCGTCTGCTTTCCTAACTCAGGTATTTGTCACACCTTCAGCTCTTGCCCATCCCAGTCTGTGGCCTCTTTGGGTTCAGAATAGGATAAGCAACATCTTACTTTGTTGGTACTATCATGAGCTACTAACATTACTTTTTCTTTTTCTTTTTTTTTTTTTTTTGGTGGCACCAGGGATCGAACTCACAGCCTCGCGCCTGCCAGATAGGCACTTAAGCCACTGAGCCAAACTCCCAGCCCTAGTTTTTTGAGGCAGGGTCACACTATGCAGCTCAGGTCAGCCTTGTGCTCGCGTTGTAGCCCATGCCAGCCTCGAACTCACAATGCTCCGCCTACCTCAGCCTCCCGAGTGCTGGGACTAAAGGCATGTGCCACTCCCGGCTCACTAACATTACTTTTTCTATACCTCACAGATATTAAAAACTAACACCTTCTGCTGTAGGCAGTTTTGTGTAGTTTTGAGGACAAACCTTTTTTTCTGAGAATGTCTCAACTAAAGTCCCTTTGTCCAGCTGGTTATTTATACTAACTCCAGAAAGATCTTCCCTGCTGAAGTCTACTCATCTTTTTAGGTAGTCACTTTTTCTTTTTCTTTTTTTTTTTTTTTTTTTTCTTCTCAAGACGGTCTCACTGTGCAATTCAGGCTGGCCTTGAGTTCACTACATACCCTGGTCTGGCCTCAAACTCATGGTGATCCTCCTGCTTCAGCCTTCTGACTGCTGGGATTACATGTGTGCTACCACACCTGGCTAGGTGGTCAGCTTGATCAGATTCAGGGATGACCCTCGTTGACTCTCTTTTGTGAGTGATACACATCTGATTTGTGGGAAACATGAATGACTTCTTTTTGCCCTGACAGACTCTGGAAATAAAAGCCCATCCCAACAAAATAGCGATGTTGCACCTTGAAAATATACTTCTCAGTGAACTAAATGTATCACACATATGTAACCATCGCATTGTTACACTTGTGCCACAAACTGAAAGAAAATCTATCTATGTATATAAAAAATTAGTTAAGATAGTTAAAGAAAAAGAATTTTGAGTGAAAAGCAGTTTTCACAGGGTCATTTTCAGATTTCATTTTTAATGCAAAATGTTTTTTTGAAAATAATAGAGCAATCATAACAAAAAAAAAGATAGTCATATAGCTGGTTTCTCTTGATTCATTGAGGGGAAAATTTCGTGCTAATAATTTTCTGGACAATGTTTCATGTTTATATCTCATTCCCTAAACAACTGCTGTGAATATAACAATATGCAATGTGTTGATTATTGTTACTCTCCTATTGACTTGTCGTGAAATTCTATTTTACTTTAATTTCTTACTTTTCTTCTGTTTAAAATTTAAAAAAAAAATAGTGACATATGTTTGGGCCTGTAAGAATTTCTAGGAGAAGGATAGTGCAGCTAGTCCCCTAAATTACAGGAAACCCTCCAAATGATCCCATGAAAGGCTCTTTTCCCTGGTCTTTGGTGAAAGGATAAGACCCCTTCTCTTTTTCAGCTTTCCTGTGATGTCCTCACAATTTTTCAAAAATGCCTTTCAAAATCCTGTTCAAAACTGGGTGTGGTGACACACACCTGTCATCCCAGCACTTGGGAGGCTGAGGCAAAAGGAACGTTGCAAATTCAAAACCAGCCTGGGTCACAAAGTGAGCTCAAGGTCAGCCTGATCTGCATAGTGATACCTTGTCTAAAAAATGACAAAAAAAAAAGCCTCTTCAAAAGTCTTTTTATTGGGCTAGGAATGTATCTCAGTGGTAGAAGGCTTGTCTAGTATATGTAAGGCACTGGGTTTTACACACAACAAAACAAAAACCCTTGGCAGTAGCTAAGGGAGATACAGTCATTACCCAACAATACAACTTTTATAGAATTGTATTTCTAGATTCCAAAAACAGGCAGAAAGGAAAAATGGATAAATACTGTATTAGGTATGCTATGTTCCCCCAAGTCCTCATTTACTTTTGATGGGGCTAAGTCTGGCACTTGCTTGTGTTCGGTTTGTTGTCTAGCACCAGGATTGGCAATGTGAGTGCTGTACCTGCCCAGGGGTGGAGCCGACATACAGTGTAAATGAGGCGGGTCTGTCTCTTGTGCTTCTGCCTTCTCTCTCGCTAGCACGCCACACTGCCTTGGAGCCAACTAAGTAAGGACTGAAACTCCCGAGAAACTGTAAGAAATGAAACCTTTCCTTTCCTAATTTTGCGCGTCAGGTATTTTGTCTCAGCAATGAGCAAAAAGTAACTAAGACAAATACTTTTACAGGTAGGACCAGAACCCCATAAAGTACAATATAAAACTTTTGAACAAAGTCTAATAGGCATTTGACACCCACAAAGAAGAAAAGACCTAACTACAGTTTTGGGTTTTGTTTTTGTTTTTGTTTTCCAGCTGGTTTTAGTGCTGGGGATTTAACTTAGGATCCTGTGTATGCTAAGCCTGTACTCTACCACAAGGCTACACCTCCAGTCTTGTAACTACAATTTTTTTTCCCAGTTGAGTCTAAAGTTTTTCCGTTGCCGGGCATGGTGGCGCACACCTTTAATCCCAGTACTTGGGAGGATGAGGTAGGTGGAGCATTGTGAGTTCGAGGCCAGGTTGGGCTACAATGCAAGAGCAAGGCTAGCCTGAGCTACATGGTGCGACCCTGCCTTAAAAAAACTAGGGCCCAGAGTTTGGCACAGTGGCTTAAGCACCTGTCTGGCAGGCGTGAGATTGTGAGTTTAATGTCCCAGTACCACAAATAAATAAATACAAATTTTAAAAAAAGTTTTTCCCGTTTTGCTTCCTGTGTAGAAGTTCTAGTGCCCTCCAGTAGCAAAAAACCTGAAGCATTATCTTTGGCTCATTCTAAGTCAGAAGAATCATCTGAGACAGGGACCAGTCTATCTTGCAAGCCTATCTGTCCTTCAAGGACTCCATGTCTCACTCATGTGTGCTTGCTTCTCAAGAAAAGTGACCCAGTTAAAAAGACAAGCCAATAGCCGGGCGTGGTGGCGCACGCCTTTAATCCCAGCACTCGGGAGGCTGAGGTAGGTGGAGCGTTGTGAGTTCGAGGCCCGCTTGGGCTACAACGCGAGTGCAAGCCTGGCCTGAGCTACATAGTGCAACCCTGCCTCAAAAAACCAGGGCCGGGAGTTTGGCTCAGTGGCTTAAGCGCCTGCCCTGGCAGGCGTGAGG